>JAWDEX010155716.1:0-20351 GCA_035221805.1 Trichilia hirta | reverse complement strand
CACGTTACGATAGGCGCCGGGAGACAATGCCGGTTGAGAGGAGGGAGCCACTGCAAAGACATACTTGGGCTCAAAATCAGAGTGATCCTATACATCAACCAACATCAATAAATAACCAGAATCCTGCTCAAGGTGGAGGGACAAATTTCTCATCAGACCAAGGATAATCAATAAGAAGAAGGACTTCTGAAAAAAAAAAACTAGAGCAGCGCTTCAGAACTCTCATTTTAGCGTGTCACACTTGTATTTGGTGGACACTTACTGGGTTTCCTTGTTTTCTATGTTTCATGCAAAACCTAAGCATGTGTAGTTGTGGACATATGTGATAAAGTGAAATTTGATGGGTCCTTTCTTCGGGAATTAAACTCAATTGCAAAATGTTAGAGATTTTGGATTGTTCTTATGATTAACGAAGAGAAACAACTGTTGCTCCCGATATGTGCTCTATTTCGTTATATATAAATATTTTGATTCACCTGAGAGATTATGCTAATGAGACTAAACAATTCTTTGTACAATTTAGTTTCTTTTTCCCTTTTATTTATAATCACTCCAGTCCAAATGTTATCTTTTTTCAAAGTCTCACTGAGTTGATCTTTCACGAGTATTACCCTTTATACATCCAATAGAGAACTCTGTATCTTCAATAGGACCCAGTTAAACGAATTGATCTTCAAATAGCCATCAAGATTTGCCTTCAGGGGATTGTTGATTTCTCTTCTGCAGATTAAGAATATGTTTTATGCATTTTGGTAATAAATTAACTCAACATGAACCCAAGAATCAACATGGTTTTGAGCACTAGAAAGGGTAATTCAACATTTCACCTAGGGACCGAAAAATCACTGATTTAAACCAAAACCAAGCTGTGACAACTATTGTTTATTGTGTTAAAATATGTAGCGATCATAATCGGCTATAGCAGTACTCAAATGTGGAGAAGAGATGATGCATGCATGGTTATACATTTGGAATGCCAATAGGGTAAAAGGGTAACTACAAAATTCAGGACAATTATCAATTTCGTCTTCATGATTTGAAAAGTAACATACAAATTGATAAACCTTTTCATTTCTTTCAAATTTATCCCTATTGACGATGGTGTAGCTTATAATTTTAATTACAAAAGTGAAATTTTAAATAATTATTTTGTTATAATAGTGAATTATATTGACTTACTTGTATTAAAAATATAACGACTTAAGTGTGTTAATATTAAATTCTTTTAATGGAGTTGAATGATCTATGAATTTCAAGCAAAAGCTAAATCGTCGAAATTATTTGTTATTTTTTTCAAAACACAAGGGCTAGTAGGATAATTCCCCTATCAATCACATTTTACAAAAATACCCCTATAAATTGAAGGAATCACCTACTATACCCTAATTAAATTAGCTTTAAGGATCCAAAATCCAAATCCATACATTCTCTCTCCATCTTTCTTGCCGTAGAGATCGCGGTGACGTCCTCCGATCTCCAAATCAGTAGCAGATCTCATTTCACGAAGGTACGCCCTCGAATTGATCAACTGATCTAATTGCAATTATCAAATTTTAAGCAATTTCGTTTTGCGTTTTGTATTAGTTGTATAAGAGAGTTTTTGAAATCAAAACCATAAACAATGAACTCCAATTATGGCAAACCCAAAGGATCATCAACAGGCGCTTCGCTCAATAATTTCAACTTTGATTTTGATCTCGGTCTGGGACCGAACAGGCCCTCATCACTAAACGATCAAAAAAATCGAACCATGTCATCATCTACATCTTCATTTTCGTCCCCAGCGACCACGACTGCTCAGGCTCAGTCAAAGTCGGCGTGGCAACCCAACAAGCCATCATGGACTCACCAACCGGCGCCGGTTCAGACCGTTCGGACCGGGCTGGAGGACTCACCCGTTTCGATGATGGGAGATATTCATGGGAAGAGTTGGGCAGCTACGGAACCCTCGAAAACTACCTCTGGGATTGGAATCGTTAATAAGAATCCAAATTTGTTTGGTGATCTTGTTAGCTCTGCTTTAGGGCAGGGCAATAAGGGTAGCGGTAATGTTCCTTTAAAAGATGCAGCATCAAGTAAAAGTTCGTATTCGATGGGAAATTTGTCTGATTCTTTACCGAAAACAAGTAATCCCGTGAAAAGTAGTGTAAATTCAGGGGCTGGACAGAGTTTTGGGAGTTATTCCAGTGGATATAATAGCAGTAATAGCAGTAATGTGAATTTTAATGCAACTGTGAATGTTAATGTTAACAAGACTTCGAATGTTGGTGGTCCTTCGATGAAGAGCATGAGTGGAAATGGAATTCGTGCAAACAAGGATCCATTTAGTTTGTTATTTGGAACGGGATCGAAGCAATCTAGTCCTGGTCTTAATTCAGCAGGTAACGGAAATAAGGCCACTGGTGGTGACGATACTTTTGGAGATTTTCAGAATGCTCAGAAACCTAGCATAACAACATTTCCTTCGAGTGGTTTTGCTTCAAGTATTAATGATTTTATGGGATCGAGTATGGGTGATTTTGGGATGCCTATCAAGGATCATGGTTCTCAAAATAAATCCTCGGGTCAGAATCAAAGTACTGGCAGTGATCCACTTGGCATGTTTTTCTCCTCATCTTCGGAGTCAGCTGGAGCTGGTCCGACTGCATCTAGTGGCGCTCAGCAGTTTTCAGTAGATGATTGGGGATTGGACTCTGATTTTGGGGGAGGAAATGATAGCGGCGGTACTACCACTGAGCTCGAAGGGCTGCCTCCTCCTCCTACTGGGGTAACTGGTGCTGCTGCAAAGAATAAGGGTATGGATAATCGAAAGGCAGGTCAATATGCCGATGCCATTAAGTGGCTCTCTTGGGCTGTGATTCTTCTTGAGAAATCAGGTGATGAGGCAGCCATGCAGGAGGTTTTATCGGGCAGAGCTTCATGCTATAAAGAAGTTGGGGAGTATAAGAAAGCTGTGGCTGATTGTTCAAAGGTATGATCAATCATCTCATTTCTTTTGCCTAATTCTTTCTTATAATTTGTTATGCATTTAATCACTACTTTGAATCTAATTACTTAGTCCACAAGTAAGACTTTGAGAATTCATGTTGGTTTTCAGATAATCACCTCTTTCCATATTATGGTATTGCAGGTGCTAGAACAAGATGATGCAAATGTATCTGTCCTTGTACAGCGTGCACTCCTGTATGAAAGCATGGAAAAGTATAAACTTGGAGCAGAAGACCTGAGGACAGTTCTTAGGATTGATCCCAGTAACAGGATTGCAAGAAGTTATATTCACCGGTTGACTAAAATGGTTGATTAGAGAGGATTTTGAGATCCTCTTGTATTTGTATTAGTATTTCTTTCATCTTAGCTCAATACCTTTTCCTCTTTACTATAAGAAATCATGGGGAATTATCACAGTTTGCGATGATGCATGGAATTCATTTGTTAGAGGATTTTACTTGTATGATGTATTTGAGATCTGCTCTTGTTTGAGATTGGAAATTTTTTTTAATTTTCTTGTCACTGTAAAATTGAACTTTTAAAATTTGGAATTAAATTTCAGAATGAGTTTACTATATCATTCATATATCCAACACTTCTACAAAAGTCTCATTTCTTCTTGTTGTGTGTTTACCTTTTACAATAATGTTCATGTTTATCTTTTCTTCTCAAAATTTGCTGTGATGCCAATATGAGCAAATATGGTATGAGAGTTTTCAGTGATATTGATTCTCCTAGACTCCAACATGAGATCCCTTGTCGGATGGATCTGACATGGCAGGAGGACACAAGTGGACGAGGCTCACCGCACACATGAGATAAGAACTGTAGCATTGCGTAGTATGTTACTCGCATTATCTTATTTTGTAAAAAGGGTACGAAGGCTTGTTATTTGACTAGTACTTCTACGTCTACTTTTGTTCTGTACTGTCCTGTCTCCATTAGGGCTTCAATAATAGCTTCATAAAATAAACGGGTCAATTTTTGCCGCCTCTGTTTGTTACACCATAAACATAAACGCCCAATTTCGAGAGAGATTTTGAGGCGGCTGTTGAAACGAGAAGAAATAAAACATCCTCCTAAGGGCACCCATAAATGGAAAAGAACAAAATGCATTTAATGATTACAAGTTCTCCCAATTCAAAGCCACGACGTCATCAAGCTTCAGTGTTTCACTAACAATAATAATTGACCTTAGAACATCAAAATATCGCATAATTGACCTTATATTTCATTAAATGTGTAACCTAAATGTGGGTAATGGGTCGTATGGGCCTCTATAGGACAAAACTACAGGGGTAACAACGGCGGCTTTGCTGATAAGAACACGCGTCTCCGGACCACATTTTCATTTCAAGACAAAGACAAAAGGATGAATGAATGACGAAGGTTTCACTTTCAGTTTGTTTCTCGGGAAAAATTGATATGAAATGAAGGTATTGGGTCGGGAGGCAGAAACAGAAAGTAACTTCATCCTCAGCTGTTTCCTGAAAGCCTGCAACAATTTGGTCCCTTTTTCTGTCTCTCTGATGAATTGTTATCTTCAACAGAGCCCATTTGCGTACACTAAATTCTAAATGGAATTTTGCCAAATCTCCCAATTTTTCTTCTGTCCCAAATACTTTAAGCAATATAGACATTTCTTATGCAATTTGGTCTTAATTTGTTTTGTAGAGGAAAGGTTGCAGTCCATGCTTGCAATTGTATTCAAAGTTGTCTTCATTTGCTCCAACTGATATTATTCCACACAAACATGTTCAATTATATTTAATGTTTTATAGCTATTAGGAATTGAGTCATTAATTGAATAATGTTGTTTGCTTTGGACACAAGTTCATTTTATTTATAGGGCTTAGTAAACCAAAAGCACCTACACAATTAGAATAATTCAAATTTTGTAATCTAACCCAGGCTTACACTCCCTAATAAAATGGTATATAATAAAAGTTCTTTTGTTTACTTCATCTTTTTTTTTTTTCCCTTCATGCTACTGAGGCATGACCCATAAATATATTTTACAAAACTTTTGAGTATAATAGATGAGAAGAGAGAAATCTTTCCTATTCAATCTTAAGATTGATAAGAGTAATAGGTTGAGCTAATGATAAATATTCCAATAATTTTAAAAAATTACATATATTTTTTTATTTTTTTGTCAAATATCTTTTACAATTTGAAACTAATGACAAATTAAAGATGTATGATTAAAAATTAAAGTTAAAAGAATCCAATTCTGTTAATTAATATCAATGGATCAATCTTTTATCTAAATTCTCATGAATATTGTCTAAAATAATTTTATCTTTTAATGCATGATAACTGTGTTTATCAGTATTTATGAAAATAATTTATTAAAAGGTTAGATATAAATCTCAAAAAAAATTTGTTGCTAATTGATGTGGGAAACATCAATATGTTTTATTTAAATTAAAAAATATATAAATATTATTGTGTACTAATTACACGTAAATTAAATATTAAAAAAAAATTGTATTAATATTATTTCTTCGTTAATATTTTCATCATCAAATTAAATAGAATAAATAATCTAAACAATTTTTTATTAAGTAAAAAGCTTAAAATTAAAAGATCCTAAACTATGCTGGTTAGTATTAAGGTTTAGCCAAGTCCTTATAAGAATACATTAATCAACATTATTTGCTTTTAAGAGATATATTAAGATTGTGGGCCGACTGTAATTATTGAATAAATAAAGGTCATTGATCAACAATGCCAAATGACAAAGAGCAAATCCTTCCGTTAAATTTTGTATCCACGCTTATGTGCGTTACAACAAGCTGTTCCTCATTTTTCCCTCACGCCAACCACAACATGCCACGTAATCAACCTTCACTACTCACTTGTCTGCTATAAAACTGAAAACATGGACCCCACTTTTTTCACTTATTTCAAGAACCCGTCATCAATCATTAATAGCATGGAAGGCAGATTTCCCCCACACGTATCTCACTTTCTTCGGTGAAAGTTTCAATTTAGTCCCTAATCGTTTTAAAATATTTTAATTTACCCATACATTTGATGCTGTGTTATACACATCCACAAATATTCATTGTCCATCTTTTATCACTCTAACCTTATTGTTTTTTCTTTCCAAAAAAAGTTAATTATTTTAGCCAATTTATTGATAATCATCGGGCTTAAATATTATTAATGTTCTTTTATTAAATTAAATAATCATATTTTTTTAAAAAAATATAATTTACACTTCATGCATTTTTTTAATCAAATGCAGAAATTTCTAATTTCAAAATAAACTAAAATTTTAAATTATTTTTTATTCGAGTTTTTAATAAGTTTAATCACACCATTTATATACATATATAATTGAGATAAAATAAGTTTTTTTTGACAAATACTTTTATAAAGTTAATTCAATACGCTTGTTTTCAAGTATAACATACTTTCGTTTGAAATACTAAATTAGAACAAAAAATGAATATTAAGGACTTTTGTGCAATGTTATGCAATTAATTGAGTAAAGAGAAGTTTTACTAAAATTAGGGATTAAAGTGACATTTCATCCTTTGATAGTCCTGATTTCCTCTCCATCGTCCGATCATCAAATCAGAACTAAACATGCGACCCCTAGAGAAAAAGTAATTGCTCGTTTGTCTATTTCTGAAGAGATTAGTGTAACCGTCACCCTATAAATTTAGATCCCTGTCCTAGCCTTTTTCATTTACTTCTTTCTACGTATTACTACGACAAACACAATTTCTCTCTCTTCGCTTTCTTTCTCTGAAAGGAACACGGAAGATGTGTGGCGGGGCAATTATTTCCGATTTCGTTGATATAAGGCATGGCCGGGACTTGACGGCGGAGGATCTATGGTCAGAATTTGACACCATTTCTGACCTGTTGGGATTGAATTACAGTCGAAAAGACCAAGATATCAATAACTTTGCTCAAAAGAATAAGCAACCTGAGAAAGGTAACTTCTTTTTTTAATTATGGGTTGACTCCAAAGGAGATTTCGCAGATTTTCGCATCAATCTTTTACATGTTTTTAATATTTTTGAAATTGCAATAATCGCATACGATAAAGCTAAATTAGGAGCCGGATTTGCACGTCAAATTTATGATCTGGGTATATCGTATTTTGTCAAAAGAAATTCTTCCGGAAAAGGGGATCAAATATTTTCTGGCAACATCTCTTCGAAAATTTTGATTTTTTTATTGTTTGGTCGGGTTATAGTGACGAATGAGAAGACTGCAAAAAAGGTGGAGGTGAAGGCGAAGACTCAGCGAATTCGCAAGAACATGTACCGAGGAATCCGGCAGAGGCCATGGGGAAAGTGGGCGGCTGAGATTAGGGATCCACACAAAGGCGTTAGAGTTTGGCTCGGGACCTACATCACCGCCGAAGAAGCCGCCAGAGCTTACGACGAAGCAGCCAAGCGCATCCGCGGAGACAAGGCTAAGCTTAACTTTTCCCAACCGTCAACTCCACCACTAGCTGAGCAACCAGCCAAGAAACGCTGCATATCCCCTGAGTTGACTCAGACGAGTTTCGAAACCACTGCAGCACTTCCGCCCCCTCGAGCACCCGTGCCGTGCATGGATTTTGGGTTTCAAAACAATTTCTACCAACCCAACCCAGTGATGGAGAATGAGTTCGAGCTGAACGAGCAATTCTCTTACTTGGAATCATTCCTAGGTCTGGCTCCGACGTCGGCGACGACTATGATTCCGAGTCAGCTAAGTGCAAGCGATGAGTGTGGCTCGGTGGACCTGTGGATGCTTGATGATGTGGTTGCACCCCATCAGCAAAATCCGAATCATTTCGCTTATTAGGAAACGTAAAAAAAAAAAGAAAGTACTTCGTGTTTGAATCAGGGTTTTAAATGTTCGCAGTGTTTATGTTCTTGTGGAGGTTCTTCTTGTTTTTATGTCAGTGGCTTTTTAATTGGGACTGTGAATCGTAAATACCATAAGAATCAGCAGCGGCCTTGCACGCAGCAATTTTTTTTCATTCCATGAAATTTATTTTAATATATTATGTATATTAATGAAGGAATTATAATAATAAGTTAATATAATATTAGAAAATTAATTAATTAATTAATTAATTAATAATGGAGAGTGCACTGAATTTGAACACCGGCTACTAGACATATCTTTCAAAGGAAAATAATAATAAAAATAAGGTGATCAATCGACGTACTGCTATGGGATTCTATAATTGTTCGTAACTTTTTAACCTACTAACGGTGGGCCAAGAAATATTGAATGGCGATGTGGGTGGGGGACTTTCGAGAAAATAAAATATAAATTAACAAAAAATAAATACAAATTATTTTTAATAAAATAAAATTAATTCTCTGTAGCCTATTTTTAAAAAGTTTTATATATATATATATATATGTGTGTGAAATAAAACATACCCTAAAACAAAGTATTTCCTCCTTTCAAAGTGGGCAAAAACATGTATAATAAAAATTATAAAATTTCTTATACGCAGATATTCCCACTTTTAAAATGAGGATTTGATGCAAATAAGTGTAAATTGGAGTCATGTTGTATCAATTCTACTAATAAAATAAATTTAAGTTTATTTATATTTTGTGTTAATTTATGTTATGTTCTATTTATATATTTAATTAGTATGCTCAATCTAAACTATAAATCCATTAAATTATATTTGTACTCGCTGAATTTTATTAGATATTGATTAAAATTCTTCAAAATAAATATTCCATATAATTTCTACCCAATGCCTTACGAATATCATTGACTTTTATTAATTTTTCGTATGTCGACCTATGGAATTTTCAATCTTTGGGTTTAAATCAGCGTTAATTTATATTCTTGGAAGGAGAAGAAGAAGGAGTTTCTCTTGATCAATTATCCATCTAGGGTTGGTGATATTGTTAGATCTTGATGCATGCAAATAGAAAATGAAATTAGTAAACCCTAAACACGGCCTAACCTACTAGCTAGGAGTAGCTCTCCTCACCATTTTCCTCTTAATCACGTTGAATTTTATCCTGTCGCATTTTCTGATGAATTTATGTCAACATTGCAATTTGACTACGAGAAAATGATGAAACTCTTAACACTAAAATCAAAGGCAACGAGGATAATTGGACTTACCACACAATCAAACATGCTGCTGTTTTCATTGAAAATAGGAACAAGAAGAATACGAACAAGATTCATTCTTTAGATTACGTATATATATTTATCTGTTAAGAGAATCCTGATTCATTACATTAATTTAATTTCGGTTTTATCTTGTGGTCTTTATAATTGTTGAGTAATATAATTATTAGTTATTATAATACAAATACAATACGACAATCTTCAATTAATATTGGTTGAATTTGATTGCAAATTCAATTGAGATTTGTATATATGCACTGGACATTATGGGATATGAATCATGAATACTTTATACGCTGATGAATTAAGATTAAGATGTTTATATATAAAAAAATTCTTAATTTCAAATTGCAACGAAACTCACATCAAGAATAGGGTAGTACTGTTTTTGCATATCAATTAGCCTTGTCTTAGTCTAAAGTTGGTGAGAAACCAAAGGCGATCGAACGAAACCATGGAAAAATAATTAGTGTCATTTCGATGAGGGTGCATGAACCAAACCAAATGACGCATTACTCGAAATCTTTTAAGTGGGACCTTTGATTACGACTGATACCTCCAACTCCAAACAAGTCAGCAAGGGATTGGAAGAACCATTGTTCAAGATTTCACGGCCATTAACGTTTGCCAAAGGACCGCGTCCAATTATTCTTAGATGTTCGTAAAAACATACACGGTTTTAAAATTAAAATATAAAATTCAATTCCGTACAGTCTTCTTTCCATGAAGAACTTCAATGAAGCACTTTCAAAAACAAAATCAGCACTACGACGCTTTGGCTGTTAACTTCGCGTCAAAGTTTGATCAGACCTTGTGGGTTTTAAATAAAGCTTTAATAAAATCTTAGATAGATCGAATTCACGTTTGACATAATATATCAGACCAATTGAAAAACGTCACCTTAATTTCTAACAAAATTGAGATGACAAAAAATAGTCGAATTTGCAAAAAAATAGACGAATCCACCTTTGCCATTACTATTTCATTGAAAAAATAGTAAAAAAATAGACGAATCTATTTTTACCATTTCAATTTCACAACCATAATTAAATAGACGAATCTATAATTAAATATTGCTCTTTAATTATCAGATGTACTATCGACACGTATCGCTCTTCAAGGCCACTGGGGTATTTTTTCCACTATCTATTAAATTAACTTGCGACAAGATTTGAGTTGAAGAAACAACCATTGACTGTCAACAGGAACAAGTTATCATTATATACATGCACTGTGACATTTTGGATGAGGTATCAACTTCGCACTTGGAAACTTCTAATCCTTGCCAATCTTACGAAATGGATATATCAACACTCTACATTAAAATGACAAAATAGCAATCATATTATATGGATAGATTAGCTTTAACATGGCGTAAAAATCATATCAATGGATAAATTAAATTAGCCTTAACACGGCCGCTACTCGTTTGCATCAGATTGTCTACGCTCACGGTACTGCACCTTTACTTGATTCCATTCAATCATAAAAATATTAATACTCGACACGGTGAAAATAAATCGCTTCACGTCAAGCCATCAAGAATCGTTTACTTCCACAGTTTCATGGAAACAAACCCCATTGGCTTGAGAAACACGAACATGCCTCAAACTACCACGAATTGGTGTCCGTACTCGTATCTGACACAAACTCGCCTTTGACACAGCAAAACTAAAAATAATTTTAACCGTTGCTATAGCTCCACAAAATGCACCAAAATTTGTAGCTTCACTTAGGAATGTATGAAACTAAACGCCAATCACAGCAAGTCCTGAAGTTTTATCGGCTTCGAGAAGATGCACGACTTTTTCAGGATGAGCAATGGATTTGGTATCCAAAGGATCGCTTTACTATCATCAAATGGTCTGATACGAAGCAATTAATCACATTTCGGATGCCACTTTTGGATCTTATCAAGTTCTATCCAATCAAAATTGTTAAATTTAGACCAACACATACTGCATATTTAATATGCGACACGGATTTACAATGATTAGCATAGAGTATACGATCTAGTGAAATCCCAAGTACCAGAACAGCTTCAATCTCTACCTTGCACAATCAAAATTTGAGCCAAAAGCACTAAAGCTTGAAAATATATATAAATTTTTTTTTTTATTCTCGTATTCTGCCATATCCGTGTCTTCATTTTTTAGAAATTACTGTGTCGCTGTGCCGGTGTTGTACCCGTATTGTATTGTGTGTCCATGTCCCTGCTTCACAACTACTGACAAAGGCACATGAATAACTAACTACAAACAAATGGTTGCATCAGTGCTAGAAACACATCACAATCAAACATGGGAACTTCGTATTGATCAAAGAATCGATCAATACTAAAATCCATCACCAAGACATCTCAACATGATCTAATCTGTGTTTATTATCAACTACAAACAATGGCCCCAAATTGCAAAGACATATGAATATCAAAATGATCATTTCTGTAGACTTAAATATTTGCCACTCCTACAAGCAATGGCAAGGTGGCTTACTAGCAGTTCTCAACTTAAGCATACTAATCCACATGCTTTCCTAATTAAGGCATAAGGGAATATTCAGACAACGTAATCACTACTACTTCTACTTGAATCTTGCAGTTTGCAAAGCTGTGCCTAAGATCAGCACCAAAAGTAACAAGTGTAGTAGTGGTTTAGGTCATGGCATAACTATTTTTTAGGCAATGAGTTCTACAGCCTCTCAAAGAAACTACATATAGCCTTTTCAAATTGTCAAGAACCCTTCTATGCACTCTGCAGACTTCCACGTAGTTGCAACCTGCAAGTACCACTTATCCCATGCCCCCCCAGGACCATAGACTGCCTCACAACACACTCTAAAACTAAAAATATGGGATTTGATCAAAATTGATACGCCCCAGCTAAACAATTTAATGACCTATAATCATCATATGACTATCTAACCACAAAAGAAATTGATAAATGGCAACTCTCATGAAATGAAAAAGAACATACTTAATCTTCACATTAACAATGGATCCTTCAATCAAAGTATCAACTATTTAATATACCAGTTCAAAGGAAAGGGGGAAAAGAATAACATGAAGTGGCCACCAGTTTGTGAAATATCATGTAGCAAAAGATTGGTCAAGATTTTCACTGATAAGTGATTCTAATGAGTATTCATATTGAAACTTCTTTCTTTTACGGATTATTTGGATTTCCTTTATTAGTAAAGAACTCATTGAAATAAAAAAGGTTCAAGAACGAAGACAATAATCAAGAAGGTTACAGATAAAGAACTCCAAGGATACAAAAATAATGAATACTAAGCAAAAAAGACAGAAATATGGAGAGTGAACTAAAAGTTCAATGGGAAAAGAATTAAGGCATAGCGACAAGAACCATGCTCGCATCAAGTTTTGTCAATTTTTGTGTATGCAATGTGCACACTAGAGTGCCCCAGCGTGTGCATATACATATTAGCCCCAAAAACAAAGAGTGAGAAGGCCAAAGGAATGGCTAACAGCTGTTCTGAATTCTGAAAAACAGGGAAAGACCAGACAGTTAACATTACATACAACTACAAATTTTTTTCAAGAAAAACAAATGGATGAGTTTATTTATTCAACAATGTGCTTCTTGGCAAATGTTAGTTTCAGAACCCAAAGAGAAGATTAAAAGTGGGGTATATCATCAACTCAACATTACTTATCACCACATGATAAGAAGCATTCAGACTAATTTATTACAAAACCCCTATATGACAAGACAAAATACCAAATAAATGAATTATCTCACATAGAAGGTCATATAACTCTTAATTCACAATCCCGAACATAGTAGTAACATTATCAATTCGTAACTTAACTGACAAAGTACAAATAAATGTCCTACCATGCTTAAAAGGAAAAGTAAAATATATCTTCATATTCCTCCTTCAGATAATTTATACGCAAAAAAGAATTATCTGCCCATAGGACTAAAACTCAATGCCTCTAATCTCGAATGCTACCCTATAAACATATCCATACACAGTAATCTATCCAATAAGAAATATAATATTCAAACCAATTAAGCAACTAGAACTTTAATCAATGGATTTCGAAAGTGATGATAATATATACAATATGTACAATCAACTATCCAAATTAATATAAACAGAGAATTCATGATTACCTAATTAAATAAGGAAACTATGGCAATTAACAAACCGAATTCAATCTCAAAGGATCCTTGTCTCTATCAGCATCCGCCATGATCCTCGCCACCTTCTTGAACGCAAAATGCACACAATTCGATAATGCTATCCAATAAATCACCTCGTAAACAAAATCAAACGCAAAGTCGATTGAAGACCACCGCGAGGACTCGTCCCAATTTTGTCCTCCAAAACCGTCGAAATTCCACCCTCTGCCGCCGTAACCGCCGCCACCTAACGATCCATCGTCGTTACCTCCGCCGAAGAACCAGTCGCCTTCGCTACTATCTTCAGAATCATCGCCAATGTAAGATTTCCTCTTCATACGCCGCTTTTTACGGAGGAGAGTTCGGGGAGACGCCCTGCGGGAGCTCGATTTGACCGGAGGCGGGGCGAGGGCGTCCTTCGGAAGTATCGCGGCGGAGAACAAGTAGTGGCGATTGAGAATGAATTTCGCCAATCCTATGGTTTGTGACGTGGCGGCTGATACGGTGTCGGCGATCGCGGCAATGTCCATGTTCTGTAAACAGGTGGAGATCTCTACAACTCGATTGGTAAGATTAGGGTTTGGTTTGGTTGATAATTGGTAACTTCCCTAGAAAGCGGGGAGAGAGATCAGAGAATCAAAGAAAGGGAAAATAGGAATGCAAGTTTGATTCGGCCAGTGAAGGACAAAAATTGTGGTGGACACGCCAAGTGTCGTGATGATGGCTCCGGTTGGAGTGACGTGTTAGGCTTGTGCGGGTGTTTGGCGCTGGCGGGATTTAGTTTGGGATGGGTTGGGCCGCTGTCTAGGTGGTGAAATTTGGCTGATGGGCTTTCCCGCCCCATTTATTTCATTAATTTCAATAAAATTTAAAACTTGCAATATTTTATAAATTAAATTATATAATATACAAATAATCTTATAATAAATTAGAATAATTTTTTAATATTTTTTGTTATATAAATTTTAAACAAACCTAATTTATTAATGAATATCGATATTTTTCTAAATACTTTTTAATTTATAAAACTATAATTTATATCTATGAATTACTTTTAAACAATTTTTTTAAGTCATAGAAGTAATAACCCGTACGTTTTGGTTCAGTTACATCTGCGATTATGGTTATGGATTTATTTGCTCCCCAACAATGCAGAAGTACTTTATGTGCGTGATGGGCCAAACAACAATGCCTCTTGCATACTCCGAGCCGACAACCCGTTTAAAGTCCGGAACGGTCCAATCGATGCACGAACTAGACTTCCTCCCCTTCAAAACCCTAAACAGACAAGGGCCGCATATAAGTTCACTCATTAAAGCCATTTGGTGGCCACTCATAGCGGGGAGAGAGACAGAGACGAGGAGGAGGTACAATGGTTTCGTTAAAGCTACAGAAGCGGCTCGCAGTTAGCGTCCTCAAGTGTGGACGAGGCAAGGTTTGGCTCGACCCAAATGAAGTGAACGAAATCTCCATGGCCAACTCCAGTACGTTTTATTTTATTTAATCGAGTTCATTTTTCTGTTGATCTGTTTGTTTTCGTACTTTGGGGAATTGATTATTTGTATCCAAGATTTTAAGAAACCCTAGATATGTGGAAGCCGAAATGATATTTTGTCTGTTGTTAAAAAATTAATCATATCGATTTAAGGTGTAATCAGTTGTTAGGTCTTACTGAAATGGGTTCATTATTGACATTGATTGGTAAAATTGATTAAAATTGATTTGCTTGTTCGGTAGTAAATTAATTGTCTTTGGGCCCAGTAGATCATAGTTTAGCGACAAATTAATCTTCACATTTGGGAATTTAATAAATTGATACGTAGGAAGGTTGTTTGCCATTGTTGAGCTTCTATGCAGCGTTGGTTAAAATTTAGAGACGGATATGGAATTCAGAATTAGTATATGACCTTGTAGAATGGCTTTTTAATCAGCGTGTGAAAATAACAAATGTTAGAATGTTGCTCGTCTGGCATTCAGAATTGAGTCATTTTCAACTAATAGATATAATGTTATTATAATTCGTAATAATTCAGTTTAGCCACCATTTAATTACTGATGCTTAATGTAACCCATTTCTTGGTTGTTGATACTGCTGCTGAATTTTGTGTGATTTTTTGTTGTGGTTATCGAGTTATTTATATCATTTTGGGGCTATTTTAATGTGTTTAAATTGTATATTATGGTTACTGAGTGCAGGGCAGAACATTAGGAATTTGGTGAAGGATGGTTTCATCATTAGGAAGCCAACTAAGATCCACTCTCGTTCATGTGCTCGCAGAATGAAGGAGGCCAAGAGGAAGGGTCGCCACTCTGGTTATGGTATGATTTAGCTTGAATAGTTGAGACTTTTATAAAAACAGTGGCTTTCTTGTATCTGTTTGATGTGACGGACAAGTTGTGTATCAAGATTCTTTATTCTGTTGTTGATGTATCTTTCCAGGTAAGCGCAAGGGTACAAGGGAGGCAAGGCTTCCCACTATAGTGGATGAGGAGGATGCGTGTCCTCAGGCGTTTGCTCTGCAAATACAGGGAGTCCAAGAAGATTGACAAGCACATGTACCATGACATGTACATGAAGGTCAAGGGTAATTTGTTTAAGAACAAGCGTGTCCTCATGGAGAGTATCCACAAATCCAAGGCTGAAAAGGCTAGAGAGAAGACACTTTCTGACCAGTTTGAGGCTAAGCGTGCTAAGAACAAGGCAAGCAGGGAGAGAAAGTTGGCTAGAAGAGAGGAGCGTCTAGCACAGGTAAACTATTTATGGAATTACTTCTTTTTAATAGAACCACTGAGCACTGGGATATGAAGTAGTCCTCGATACTAACAAATTATTATAGCAATAATCTGTAAAACCACAAAGTGGCATGAAAAATTTCGGTTGCAACTTGCATCAGCTTTTTGTTCATTTTACTCTATTTACTGTTTCTTTTGTTGGGCAGTGAACTAATTTTGATATTGGGTGTCGAAGGGACCCGGAGAGAAGTCAGCGCCAGCACCTGAAGCGGCTGAGTAAGAATCTTGTGATTTCTATTTTATTTATATGTCTTAAATAGTTTTAACTAAAATTGAAATTGTTCTAACAAAATTGTCTTTCATTTTGTAGGGGAGCTAAGAAAGCCAAGAAGTGAACACCGATGATGGAGACTGATGATGGATAAACGCATATATACTATTATTTTTGGTTTCTAAGTAGTAGGAGTTTGTTTCTCAACTTTATTTTGTTTTCTGTTCATTGGCAATTTTTTATTTATAAAGCCTGGAATTTTGGAACCATATGAACTTGTAGCTTCTTGTTATATTTTATGATGCGTGTGTTTACTATACCAGTGGAAGTTAAAGATTTTCCTTTGCCATTTATTAATTTACCGACATATTTTAGCCATTATTCTAACCATCGATTTTTTATTCTCCCTCTCAACTGAAAATACGCAGTTTCGGTTCCCTATTTTTCTCTACCAATTTACTTGCATTCATCAAACTATTTTTGACATACTTTTTAATATGTTTATATAATTCTGAGCAGGCCAGCGTACCATTTTTTTTTTTAATTATTTAATTTAAGTGTTGCAATAGAATCGAAAGTTGTTTTGTTCAAGTTACGATTGTTTTTTTATTTAATCGAGCTGTTTTGTGCATTTGCTAATTTTGGTCAATTATTTATGTAGTTAATTTGATTAGGTTTATTATTTTTAAAATGGTTTGATAAGGGGGATACTATTTCAGTAGTTTTTATTAGGGTGTGATAATTGTGTTGATTTGTGATTTGAAAGCAAAGTGAAACTTACATATTCAGTCGCCATGCTGCAGTATTTACAAATTAAACAGCTTGGGTTTTCGTATAGTTTATGAATTAGAAAATTTATTTGTAATTTTCCAAATTTTATGCTAATGTAATGGTGACAACAATAACTTCAAATGAAAAGAGAAGAGAACATATAATATATGTGACAATAATAGTATAAGCACATCTTATAAATTTATATGAGAATTCAATGTGTCAAATTTCCAATAATGCGAACTGACTATGCTCATTTTAAAAATTCAAAGCATTAGCATTCGAATAATGCAAAATGACTGCTATCTTTTCAAGCAACTTTAGAAAGTGTTTTTCATAGTTCATGCTAACTACTGTATCATGCATGTTACTTTGCTTTAATGTAACATATCCATTTGTTTAATGGATAAATAGCTGTTTTTCAACGAAACTTCATACCAAATGGTAAATGGATAAATAGCTTTATTTCAACGAAACTTCATACCAAATGGTAAGAGATGAGCGTTGAACAAGCACATCAATTGGGAGATCGCTAAAACTTGAAGCGCTCCAATCTGTGTCTAAAATGTCCAACATCAACAACAACAATTTAAGGCTTTAAGCAAATTCAAAAAATAAATTAATTAATCATTAGAATTTATTTTCCGGACGATCCGTAAACTTTAAATGAAGTCAAAATTTATTTATTATAATTCCATATTTAACATCCTATTGGTACATAAGCAAGCCAATTGCTGGCTCTCCATAACAATTCAATTTCTTCCGCTTGTCTCTTTTTTGGTAATGAACCCACAAACAATTCTGTCTTTTGTCTGTTAACCACATCATTTAAAACGTTTTCTAAAACTATTTGGATCAAATTCAAAACAAAAACGGAGAGATTGTCATCGGAGATCAAAACACGAAGGAGAACGAGACATGGCGTCAGAGAAGTTGATGGCCGAGGGTCAGCCACGGTACGTGCAAATGCAACCGGAACCGGCGTCTTCGAACACGGTATCCACGTTCTTCACGTCGTTTGATTCGGGTACCGAACACGAGTCCACTCGGATTTTTGACGAGTTGCCCAAGTCTACAATCATCTTTGTTTCTAGACCTGATGCCGGAGATATCAGCCCCATGCTTTTATCTTACACCATAGAAATTCAATACAAACAGGCATGATCTTGATTCGTTGATGTTTCTATTAATCAGTAAAAGTATGTATGAGATAGATTGGGTAATTCGTTGAATACAATTATGAGCGATGATGAGCTGTAGTGTTTAAAACTAGAATTGAATTCGAATTATGGTTATTGGGATGATCAGAAAGAATGGCGAAAAGGAAAGCCAACGGATATCTGAACTAGGCTGCATTGGTTGCTCTTTTCATATTCACAAATGGTGAAACTATCAAGTGATAAGCTTTTGTTTAAGATAGAGTAATTTTGTGTCGGAAGTGCTTTTGGAGGAAGCAATTTGAGTGTGAACATTTTCCACAAAAGTAGCTGATAATGCTTTTTTAGAAACTGCTTCAAGTGCTTTCTAATGCAGAAAGAGATCTATAGAGAGCAGCTAGTACGTGCTGCTTTTGGAGAAATGCTCCAAATGCTTTATTTATTGATGAAAATGCTTTGTTGAACATGAAAGAGATTTTATGGTGTGAAAAGAACTGATAAATGTACCAACAGTTGGTACTCCTAATATAGTCTAACACTTGTTGTTTTCTTTCCCTTTCTAGCAAGTTCTCTTTCCGTTCTCAAATGTTTCTAATGTTTTTGTCATTATTAAATCCCTATTTAAAAGGAAGGATTATAATCCCAGGGATAAAGGGAGGCATGTAAATTTGTTGCATCTTTTGCAACTTCCAATTGTCTTTGGTTTGCTTTTCTGTTCAATCTGTGAGGAGTGGAAAATGAGGACAAAGTGGAAATTGAAATTCAATTCCCTTCTGCTTTTCTGTCCTTCGTGGTAGGAACTATAATTAAATATACATTTCCTTCCAGTTTCTGTTTTTCTCCTTTTTTCAAATTATCAAGCCAAGGAACAGTGCCATTTAATCTTCTCTTTTCTACTAATAACATAATGCTAGTTCCAATGATTTTTTTTTACTTTTTTCCCCCAGTTCAAATGGCAGCTTGTAAAGAAAGCTACCCAAGTGATGTATTTACACTTCGCTTTGAAGAAGCGTGCATTTATTGAGGAAATTCACGAGAAGCAAGAGCAGGTGAGTGTGAATGTATTGGTCTACTTTCTATTCATTCATTTATTGAGTGTATGAACTTCCATGCTATGTTGTCAATTTATTTTGTGTGGGAAGGTTTAGGGGTTTGATGTAATTTTTCATTGGAATATTATATTAAAGGTTAAAGAATGGCTTCAAAATCTAGGAATAGGAGATCACATGGCGGAAGTGCAAGATGAAGATGAAGGCGATGATGACGCTGTCCCTGTTCATCATGATGAAGGTTCTAAGAACAGGTTACTGCTACCCCTTTTTATGATGGATGTTCAATACAATTATGACCTATTCTTCAACAATTGTTAAAATTATAAGTGCTTTTTTTTTTTTTGTTAAGAGATGTTCCATCAAGAGCTGTTCTGCCAGTTATTCGGCCAGCTTTAGGAAGGCAGAATTCAATGTCAGATAGAGCAAAAGTTGCTATGCAACAATATTTGAATCACTTTTTGGGAAACATGGATATCATTAACTCCCGAGAGGTATGCTTGGCATTTTATCTTAACCTGCAGTAGTACTGTTTGAAATCTTTGTTAATGTTTGTAATTTTTTTTTTTTAATGTCAGCCAATTTTCTGTGGATTTGCTTATGTATTCATAATTTTGGCATCACTTTTTACTCAATGATTTTTCCTTGGGAAATGAATTTTTGTGTCATGTTATGCAACGATGAATTTCATGTAATTTTGCATCTTTATCTGTTATGCTTTTGTTTGAATAGAGTATTGATAAGTGGCTCTAGTGGATGTCAAGGCCAGTTCTTAAAATTGATTGGCTTGGTTTTGGTCGTTAGTGACCTTTAGTGGACTTTAAATGCTAGTTGCTATAAATTTGATATTTTTCTTTTGCAACTTGTTTCCATATTGCACCATCTTTGGTTCTTGTCTTTCACGATGAACAAAATTGTATTGTAGGTATGCAAGTTCTTGGAGGTTTCAAAATTGTCATTTTCACCAGAGTATGGCCCCAAGTTGAAAGAAGATTATGTGATGGCAAAGCATTTACCAAAGATTCCAAGGAATGATGATTCTAGAAAATGCTGTGGCTGTCCCTGGTTTAGTTGTTGTAATGACAACTGGCAAAAGGTAGTGCAATCATCC
>JAWDEX010155688.1:0-20364 GCA_035221805.1 Trichilia hirta | reverse complement strand
CACCGCTCCCTCGATAAATTTTCATTAATTTATTTTTAAATTTTTTCATTATATATATATATAATGAAAAATTTTAAAAATAAATTAATGAAAATTTATCGAGGGAGCGGTGACAACAGCTGCAGATAACGACGATGGGGATAATAAGTTAGCCCATACGAAGGACACCTGTGCAAGCTTTTTTGGGCCGTTTTGGATTGCAGTGGCCTTTGTCTCCGATTATTAAATGACGAAATTGCCCATAACATGTATCCCATTGACCTTAATCAGGCGGGCGGGCGGGCGGGCTGATTATGAAATTATCAATTATTAATTATTACCTTTCATATTTAAATTTTTATCAGATCAGGTGATCCGTAATGCGGAGTTTATTCCGTAACAAAATTAGTTTCACATCTGGGCCGGTGTCTGTTGTTTTACCCAAATGCCCTTGACTTTGTACTGTACTACTATTTTTTTTTTTTTTTTTTTGTAGTGAATAATAATCTTTTGCTGGTTAATTTAATTAATTTAATTGATGGGAGGAATTAAACTGGGCTGTGATACTCGTGGAGCCACGTGGGCTAAAAGCGACAACTACATTGTCAACCATCATGACCTTGGCAAACCTTGCTGTCAAAGTATCGTTTACAATATTTGATATGGTTATGTGTGGTACGAATGGCATATTGTTCCCACTTAAGATTTTTCATAAATGTAAATTAAATTTGTAAACTTTAAATAGTTGATTAAAATTTGAATATTTTTGTGTTGGTAGAATTTCTTCAACGTCTCTTGTAAATTATCAAAATAGATATAACATGAGTAAATAAAGATTGAAAAATTATTGTGAATATCCAAGTAATTGATTGGTGTTATTGAATATTTTATTTTTATTTTTATTTGAAATCATCTAAACACATTCATTTTTAATTATTAACAACAAATAATTTTAATAAATTTTTATTATATTTTATTCATCTAATATTTTGACTAATCTCACAATATGACAATAAAGCTTTAAAATTTAAGTTTGATGTAAAAAAAAAAAAAAATAAATAAAAATAGCACGACCATAAAAATTTATTTGGATTATCAACAAAATTCCATCATCATCGTTATCGTTATTATTATTTCATTCTTTAAAGAAGAAGAAAAATTAAATGGCGTATAATTGATTATAAAGAATGTACAATTAAAAAGGTTGGATGAAGCTTATGTTATTAGGCAAAAACATTTATGATATGAAGTAAGTAGTGTCGAATTTTAGTTAGGCTGTGACCTACCCTAATAAATGGTATTGAAATTTCGTTGGGCTAAAAATCTTGTAACTATATATATATATATATATATATAGGTATAAATAATTTTATCTTTAATTATTTGAAATTAAGGGGCCATATGATATATAATATATATAATATATATCCCATAATTTAGTGGTAGCTATAGCTTGTTTTTATATTATAAGTTCGTTGGATGTTACTCTCCCGTCCCCAATGATTTGTCTAAGGCCATGATTTCATTTCATTGCCTTATTGTAGCAATACATTTATACCCAATTATTCACTTTTGTCGTTAGTTTTTAATTAGATAATTACAATTAATTTTGTCGTCTTGTTTGTAGAAAAGAAGGGGTCTAAAAATGCGGTTCAAAAAATTAAGTACGGGGTCCAGTCAATTCAGACCAATTGATTTTATCCGGTTTTGATGACTTTTATAAAATAAAATAAAATAAAATAAAATAAAATAAAATTAAAGTGATGGTTTAGAAAATTAGCCTAGTTGACTTGCTATTTTAGAAAGTTTTATTTTATTTAATATTTTTGTTAGTTTAAATATTGTTTCAATAACTTATAATTTGGTTTATAAAGTTCTTCTTAACAATATTTTTTCTACAAATATCTACATTTTACAAAATATAAATTTACTCATAAGTTATACGATTTTATTAATAAGTATTTTTAAGATATTTATTAAAATTTTTATATTTAAAATTTTACGAAATAATACCTTTTCGTAAAAGTTACTATATTTAGTAAATTATAATTTTTAATATATTAAAGATACTCATTAATTATTATAAATAATAAATATCAAATCTTTAATCAGTCTCCTACAGACTCTTTAACAAAATTTTTATATTTATTATTTATAATAATATTTAATATTTAGTATAACAATTAATACACTTAAAAATTCTCATTTTTTAAAAAACAGACGAATTATTGCAACTAAAAACTAGCTGAATCTTTTATATAATGAGTAGCATATTTATCATTTATTGTTTATTACTGACGTGAAATTATTTGTAGAATTTGATATACAAATTAGGAAAATTAAAAATGAAAGGGCATAATAGTAAATTGAGAAGGAGGAAGAGGTGGTGAAGTTAGGTAAACATCAAAGAGAAATAGGGCACACTGTCATCGCCATAAAGTGAAGTGAAGTATGCGCATTTGGCAACCAGACTTACTCTCCTTTTGATATTGCAATACAAAAATTTTATTGAAAATTACTATTATTAAAATTTTTTTAAATTTTATTTTTAAAATCCAGTACATATACCATAATTTTAAAACTGTATTTCTATTTTTTTATGTTCATAATATTTTAATTATTATAATTGTTACGTTTATTTTTTTAAATGAATAATTAAAAAAGGACAGTACTTTTACTGGTTTGTTTTATGTCGTGCATTAGTTATCTAGCATGATATAGAGATGCTAGCCTACTATGTCACCATTAATTGGTTTTATCATATGTCACAAATGACACGTGGATGGATGATATTGGTCGTCTGTTTATGACTTTTTGTTTTGTTTTGTTTTTGTGGTGAGCATAGAAATTTAAGGTGGCATTTGGTTCGTGATTGGGTTTAATCATTGGAAGGTAATTAATGGTTTCTGTTTAGAATATTTAATAGATATGATTTTGTTGAGCAATTTTTTAAAAAATAAAAAATAAAATTACAATCATTAAATATAAAGTCTTGTACAAGACTTCAACAAATCTTTGACCATCAATATTGATAATTAAAAAAAAAAAAAAAAATCATTTGGTTCTCACCTCTTCCAGTCAATTTCAAAATTTTGCGAAAGTAATTTTTTTTTTTTTAATAACAATAATATTACCTTCCTTAAACATAGGCATTTATAATTTAAAAATAAATCTTCATAGGATTCTCATTTCTCCAACGTCATCAACAGTAGTTTGAATCACTTCAAATAATTTGTGAGAGAAATAATATCATTCTTTTTAAACACAGACTTTTTAACAACCTTTATCACAAATATTAATAATAAAAAATTTAGATAATAAATACTCATGTGGTTCTCGCCACTCAATTCAATATAATTTTAATTACCCAAAAATATTTATGAAAGTTTGTTTTTGTTTTTTTTTTTATAAAAATAATAATCACCTTTTTTAATCTCGATCAAAATTCTTGTAAACCGTTCACCACTAATATCAATAATTTAAAAAATATCTCCATATAATTTTCTCCTCTCCATTCCCATTAGAAATTCAAAAAAATTTGTAGAAGTAAATTTTTTTGTAAAAATAATATTGCCAATATTAATATATATATTTTTTTAAATTCATGTGATTCTCAGTTAGTTGTATAAGACTTCAACAAATATTTAATCATCAAATTTAATTATAATAAAAAGAATAAAACAAATTAAAATTCTCTTTCTATTGTCGTGTTGTTATTTTGTGCTCTAAACCAAACGAAAACTCTTAAAAATAACTTAATTAATTGCTAATTGTTTATTATTATTATTATTATTATTATTATTATTATTATTATTACACATATACACTTGCATGTGTAAATGAATGAATATTGTCAAGGAAACTCCAGGCTGTTTCCATATCTTTGCTGATTAAGTAATTAAAGTAAACATGTAGACAAAAAGAGTTGCTGATAACATGAAGCCCATGTGAATATACACTCACATCCATAAGCCATCCATGCGGATTGTGATACATTAAACTTTACAAATTACCCGGCATTAGCTCAACAAATTATGCCTTATTTTATGCCACCCTCTTTTACTTTTATCTTCTTTTTTAAATATATTTTTACCATATTTTGTACTTAACAATACTTTTTTTCAATATATGGGTATATATACTATGTAACTTACTAAGATAAATTCGTGCATCCAACTCCATTTGAGAAGAATAAATTTTTAATTAAAATAAAAAAAGAAATATTCGTGGTTGCAAATTCAAAAATATTTATTATACAAATAGAAGTCAGGATTATACGAAATTGTAAATATTACAATTATTGGTATATTTCACGTGAAAAACATCGTCACAAATTGGACAAGTAAACTTATACGAGAGCCTTCAATGTAAGAGAGTATGAAACACATACATTAGTGTGGCAGAGAATCCTCGAGAGAGAACTGAAAGCCAATCATTTTTATTTGGAGAGTCTGGCTATCAACTACCTCTAATAATAATTCACTTTAAATTAATCTTAATAAAGTCTGTGAAATTAACCTTAATTATTAAACAAATATAATGAGATGTAATATCGGGATCGAGTATCGTTTTTTCGCGAAGGAAATCTATCGACTGAGACTTATCGACAGTAACTTAGATTAGGGTCCAATAACTTGTACTATTAATTAATAAATTAATATATTAATTAATGTTAACTTCACCCTTTTCCAGACGTCGTATAATTTAATACGTCAATTTAATTTTTTTTTTTCTTTTACTATTCTTTTAATACCCCCCAAAATATATATAAAGTTAATCATGCCTCAAATACAGTGACACTGCAGAATCGGCATGTTTTACACCAATACATATGATAGCTCAATAAGAATTATGCAAATACATAAATAAATCATTAGCCTATATATATTACATTATTTTCACACCTTAATTTTTCAAAAGGTATTGTTTTAATCTTATAAATGACAAGAATGATGATTTAAAAAACAAGTAATAACTCTTTTTCTAAACACTAATTTTAAGACGAATAATTGTACTTCTTCAACTTCTCTTGTATTATTTGTTTTATTCAAGTAAGTCCTTATAGCATAATTTTTTTTCCCCCATCAATAATACAAAAATTCACAACTTCCCTCTCACGATAAATTACTATACACATTTACAAACCTATAAACAAAACATACATGTATACGTACAACATTAATTAATGAAACCGTGCCACTCGTTTTGATAAGACCAAACATGCATATATATACATAATTAATTTAATTTATGGGCATGAAAGTCACAGAAAATAGAAAAATCATGAATATGTAAATGATTGTGATGGAAAAAAAAAAATGCTTGTGTCATGTGTCAAACCCTAAAACGGGATGAAAGTGATATAAAATATTATATAGTTTGATTGCATTGCAGTTTATAAAACAAAAAATGACTATGTAAAGTAAACAATTGCGTAAACTCAAAGGACTTCCAGTTATTATTATTTGATGGAATATGTCGTTTATTCATTTATTTTTATCTTCATTTTTTTATTTTAATTTATCAATTCTCAAATAATTGCCATTTTGCACTAAGTCTGTAGAAAATTTCTCAGATTTAAAATTTAAAATATACGAATAATTGCATCTAAAAAGTCTGACTTAAATATAAATATAAATGATGTTGATTGACGAAATATTTATGCGATTAAATTATTATATTTGCTTTGATCAATTGATAATATAATATAATATAATATAGTGTGTTTTATTTTTTTAAAAAATAATACTTAAAGTAGATATCCTTCCAATTAAATCTCTTCACGTGCAAATCAAAACCCAGACACGACTTAATTATTAGAAGGGAAAGAATAAATTGATCACAAATGCAGATTTCTTTTGTTCTGTTGATGATTTTTTTTTTTTTTTTTAATTTAATAAGTTGTTGCGTCAACGTCCTACAATAAATTAGATTTTATACAATGATGAATGCAAATTGATATATAACATACTTTTTTTGATCATAATAAGGCAATAATTAGAATAAAATTTGATGCACAAGATATAATGAGTCAAGTAAATTGGTATAAATATATATATTTTGTGGGAAGGTTATGGGGCATAAGGATATATGATATAGATTTTTTAGATTTTTTGGTATAATTTTAAATTTTTTATTATATATATATTTTTAATTTATGGGTGATATATTTAAAAATGAGAATTATAATAAAAGAATTGAAAAATATAATAAATTTTTTTTAAAATTTAAAGACTTTACCATACATTTTTATGCACCATAGCGTACTGGGTTTTTAGTGAACTACCTGTTATATCAAATATAGTTACACCAAGATTTTAAAGCAATTTAAAATAGATTGATTGAGAATAAATTATTGTTGCCAATATTGAAACTTGGAAATATAAAAAATATATTTTGGATTAAACAATAAATCGATAGCTCTTCAAAACCACACATTTGTAAAAGTATTTTAATATTTTTTTTTTTTGAAATATAATTCTCCTATATTTTTCTTTTTTCCTTTTTCTCTTTTGAGAAAAGGGTTTACGATTCTTTATTAAACACAAGTTATCTTTATTGTTTTTGAAAAAAATAATTAAACTTTAATAAAAAAAAAAAGTATTACTATTATTTGATATTGACAAAAAATGGTTCTTGATTATGAAAAACAATGCCATAATTGACTTAAAAAAATATTGCTCTTATCCGATACTGACAAATAATATTTATTAAAAATGTAAAATAATTTGATAATTGACTTGACAGTATTAAATGTATGATAATCAAATACATCCTTAATTTTGAATTTATCCCAAAAAAATTTAATTATTTTTGAATTGCCAATCATATGGGGCCTTATAATCTTTTAATATAATAAATTATGACAAAGAAAGTAATTCAACACAATTAAAAAAAAAAAAAAAAAATGCCAAATTACGTTGGTCTTTCATGGGTCGACAAAGCCCAACCAGGTATCCATGCCCAAAGCCTATAATTGGGCCATGCGAAAATACCGAATTTTCTTTATCATTCTTTCTATTTATAAAAAGAAATCAACTTAAAAAACAAAAATAAATATATATTTTTTTGAAAATCTTTCTACACGTAAATAATCAAATTATTTTGCAGATTTTACTTTCTTTTAATCATCCCATGTAATTTGGAGGCTCAGCAAAAGTATGGGCATTAAACTGTTAGAACTGGGTCCATCACACAGTTTTGTTATGACCCCAACCATTTATTAAAATGAAAAACAATTATTTTAATTCTTAAAGAAATGTAAGAATTACGAGGAAAAAAAATTGGCACGCGATCAAAGAGACATTTACATCGTAATTTTAAACTTATTTTTAAAAAATTTAAAATATAATGTATTTGTTTATCAAATGAAAATGTTATTTTTTATTTTATTTTTCATAATTAAATATGAATTTATTAGTTTACTGTTTTAAAATTGCATCTGGAAATTAAAATATGTTTGGTAGATTGTATAAAAATCAAAAAAATCGTTTATGAAAAATTATAATATTTTTTAAATTAAAAAAAAAAGATTTAAATAACTCCTTTTTTGAAAAAAAAAAAAAAAAAAAAAGAAGTAGACAAGTAGAAAACGAGTTCCATTTTTATGGGACCGATAAAATATTATACCCAAATTATTCCATCAAACACACACGCATTTAATACAATTATTATTATTATTATTATTATTTATAATTCTAACATAAAACGATCATACAACAACTGCCAACCTCTAAACCACTTAAAACTGATCTAAAAGATATTTTTGAAAATTAAAAAAAGTAGTTTTTCATTTTTTTCTTGAAAATAAACAATTTTATCAAAAATACCAGACAACTTTTTGACAAAAAGAATTGTAGAGATATATTTATTTTTAATAGAAAAAATATGAAGGAATTTCAAGACCTTTAATAGGAAAGAAGGCATAGGTGTACTCTATTAAGGTAATTTTATTTTTGAAATAATGATTCAAAAAGTAAGAATAAAAATTACTATTTTGTAATATTAAAATAATAAAGCCGGAGCCAGGTGTTGTGTCGATATAATTAGTCTGGTGGGCTTCTAATGGCAGGTCTCCGTATCCATTGTAATATTTTCTTCAACCAGTACATTGATTTTCTGAGACAATGATATGAAACCAACCATTTTTTAGTGACTTGATACAAGAAATTAAGAGAGGAAAAGGCACAGTGATCATTATCTCAGGATTATCACACAGTTGAAAATATTGTCAATTAATTCCCCCAGGCAAAGGACACGCATGAAAGCATTTTGAAGTTCTTACCATCAATATTTTTTTGTTTGTTCACGATTTTCTCATTGACTCAAACATTGCAATCTATTTACAGTCACCGTTGCAGGAAGTAGATTAAAATGTACATAGGAAAGCTCTTCCATGCAATATAAAAATCACAGAAAAGCTTAGGCGCGTTAAGGGCAGGATTACAGGAGAAATGACTTTATTCTGATCAAATTGACAAGCATGTCTGCTTGTGAATGTAATAGGAAGTCTGCTTTATCACGTGCTTAAGTATCAGTTTTCGCCAAAAGTACCAATCATAACTTGAGACACAACTTCTTGTATAATGAAGTCACTAGTTGGGGAACAACATATATCAAATGAAAATGGGTATTTGTTAAACATTTTAGTTGTTAACGTTTTGAGTTTGCATACGCAATAATATATTAATAGTTACATATGCCCACATGTAAACATTTAGTATTTACATTATCTCCCTATAGCCTTACTCCAGTTATTTGTTTGTGGTTTTAGCTTTCCTTTGGCGTGAAAAACGCAAATCCATCTTTTGTATATTCTCATTTGTTCTCCCATCTATTTCCCATAGAATCAAGTTTCAATTTTTGTTCTGTCTCTGGGCTTGTCTCTAAAGAATTCTTGTTTTTTTTCCCATTACGGTATTGTAGTTTGAGTATTGCATGTGTCCTTTTCCGATGAAAATTTATTTTCGTATTATTAGAATTTGTTGTCTTCAAGATTGATAAAATACCTGTGCTGCAAGATTTCCTAAAGCTTGCAAGAATTTGTTTAGCAATATTGACTAGTTTGAGTGCCTGAAAACATGTTGAATTTAAATAAGAAAACAAGAATTTTATTTTTAATTTAATTTATGTAAGATCTTTCTCTATCCATTTTCTAATTAATGAGTTATCTATTAACGTACTCGTGTTGGTTCAGTTTTCTTTTTCGTTTTATTACTTATTTTCTTTTCAAAAATATTGTGTCCTAATTTTATTTTTGTTTTTCTCTCTCTATTCTCAAAAGGTTCATAAAATATTTTTTCTAAAATAAAAAAGGGGAAAAGATTAATCTTGAAATGACATGGACTACATCATATATATATTCACTTTTGCTTTTATCTCCGGCTTTGATTTCTTATGAAATATAATGAGTTCCAGAATATATGGTCTCTCTTGACATAATTTTTGCTTCCAGTAAAACTACTTTCCTCTTTAAACCAATCTCAAACTCAGTTTTCGAACCGCATATATCTCTATTGCACATATTATTTTTACTTTTCAATACGACAGAGCATATTCTAAGGCATGCAGTGGTCGGGAAAAAAGTACTTCTGCAACGGAAAATTTAAGTGCTTCCATGCTCTATATATCAAAGAGTTTCCATCTGAATCTAAAATATACACCCACCAGAAGCAAGCAAAACACATTGTAGCAAAATGAAGAGCTTACTCTACAGAAATGCATTTGCAAAGAGCCAAAAGCGTTATATCGTCATGCTTCCGATCCAGTTTTCTTACCCGGGAATGGCCTTATTCTCCGAGGCTGCAGTTGCTAAAGGAATGAAACCTTTTGTGTTTGTCGTCTATCCGCAAGCTTTCGCTACTCTCGCCTTAGCTCCATTTGCATTTTTCCTTGAAACATTGCCTAAAATCTATCATTACAGATCGTGTATCTTTTAGTTCGACGGCATTGTCATGCTTGATAGCTAAGCTTATTGATAGTATTATTGTGTGCATAATTTGCAACCAGAAGACCGATCCTTTATAATACTACTCATTCTTCAAGATCTTCTTGCTTTCACTATTTGGTCATATGAATTGATCATCAGCTTCAATTTGATTTCTAAGCCAGAATCAAAATATCAGGTGTTTGATAATGTTCTCATATATGTAAAATTCTTGCTGGATTCTTGTTAAAAAATTAATTTAATTTCTCGGTTTGAAATTTTTTTTCTAACAAAAAAATAATTATAATTGCGGTAAAAAATTTCAGGATGGAGAGGATTTCCGTAACACAGTTGCATGAAATTCAAAAGCTTTAGGGCTCTGTTATAAGCGTTTCGGGGCCTTTGGTTTTTGCTTTTGTCAAGGGGCCGCCACTAAAGTTTCTGAATTATCACCCCAAAATTCAACAGCAAATTTCAGTTTCATCATCAACATCAAAAGGTAGCTCCATTGGAATGCGGATAAAAGGTAATCTGATCACAATTTCAGCCGACACAGCTTGGTCTTTATGTCTTGTTTCGTAGGTATTCAATTAATTATACAAATTTTTTATTTCTATATATGTTCAATGTAAATAATATTGATTCATCTTCTTCTTTATTATGATATATATGTTTCTATAGGGTCTCATTGTTAAGCAATATCCGGCCAAAATTCGTCTTACATTCTGCAGTGTTTCTTAAGCTGCATACAGTCAGCTTTTGGGGCTGTCGCTACTGAGAGAAATCCATGAGCTCGGAAGCTTGGTTGGGATATTCATCTTCTTTTTGCGGCCAATTGTGTAAATTCCTTCCGTTATCCCTCATATCTCCATAAATCCAATTAGATGCGTAGTTGACAACATCTTACCTATTGATCCTTTTGTTTTTGTGGTTATCAAATTATTGATTATGGACTTTGATGGAATATATATTGCGCCTTCTCATATCAGAATTGTCAACTTCGTGTGTATATACTATATATACAAAACCAGCATACTTATACAGATTTTTAGGTACAAACATTTAATTTTTTAAAAAAATCAAATGAAAACTTTTAATGAAATAAAAACACTTGCGATTTTAAACGTATGTGTATATAAATATATATTGTCTCTTTGTAGCTGACTATTTATTTGAAATGTGGCAATGGCATTACGTACTGGTTATAAAATTCGTTATAGTTGACTATTGGTCAAGAATTCGTTAAAATTTTATCTAAAAATCAATTTCAATTATGGCGTAAGTTCGAATCTTTATGTTTAAGGAGAGCAATAATTACTCTCAAAAAATAATAAACTTATTCTCACTAATTACGCTGAAACTCGAATTTCCGCTTAGATTTTAGATTAGGCCATTTAAATAACCAGGGTTTAAATGGTTATTTAAATGGCTGCTTAACACCTTTTGATTGAAGGTGTACTTAGAAAAGATTTCGGTTGGGGATGTCATATCATTTAAGCCACCAAATTTATTCCAGTTAATCACATAATGGTCCAAATATTAATATTGAACCTCAGTCATTCAATACGTTTGAATTTGATTGATGCCACAGTTTGTCTTTCTCGAGAAAATCACTAGGAATTAAAATTTATTAAAAAAAAGGTGATTTCCCGTAGTCAACTATGCAAATTTAGTATCGGCTTAGCGTCAATATGACGCAAGATCTTAATGTTCTTCTTGGGTTTTCGAAAATTCATTTCGATTAAATGTGAAATAGCTCAAATAATATACTTAATTATATCATTGTCAGCCGGTATGGAGGCATAATGTTGTCTCAAACTTTGTTTTCTTGCAATTGCAAGACGTATAATTGGCGGTATATGTTGTGAACTATCAAAATATAGAAGAGAAAGCCAAATTATCAAGAAATAATTGCATTCCATAACCTGACATAAAACTCTGCACGTCATCTAACAGAAGAAAACAACCATTCATTTTGTAATCCAATTGCCATTATTTTATCATGGTCAGTGTCTTGGGCTAAAAAGGCAGCATTAAGCATTGAGATCCATCTGTTTCTCATACGAAACTTACATAACTTACCATTTTTTCAACTAATTCAGGCTTACATGACATTGTTTTATTGGACTTTCTCACCTAACTTTGTTGGACTAGCACATAAATATGTCAAAATTTAATTGGAATCAACCCAAACAAATAAGGACATTTTTTTCTTATAAATCTAATTAGTAATTTCAATATTCCATAGTTTTTAACTTTTTAATTCAATAATATTAATTTAAAATTGTAAATTCAATGTATGATACTATAATTGTTGCAAAATGGATAGGTTCCAATTCGGAAGGCGAGTGATGACATAATTGATCGAAATAGTTGAAGATTCAAAGATATCATTTGTATTCCTTCATAAGTCAATAACAAGGTTTACATTAGATCTCTTATTGATGGATATATGATTAGATCTTCCAATATTAAATATATATTATTATATCATTGCAGCTGCCAAGGAAAACCATCAAAATCTGAAAGAGAATAGACACGAATAAAAAAAAGTAAGATCCCATATTTGATTTATATTATATACTGCATTCCAGATTGGAAAAAGGAAAAAAAATAAGTAAGTTATCATGAAGTAAAAGCACTTTGATTCATCAGAATCGTAAGTGATATGTATAATTTGTTCTAATGGGGTAGTATTTTTTTTTTTTTTTTAACAGTAAAAGGATAATTTTTCATTAAAAAAAAAGTAATATAGCGACGTCCTTCTTCTGACTTACGAATTTCTGTGAGTCTAATGGTAATTAAATTGTCTACAAAATATAAAAATAAAAATCAATTCATTTTAATAATTTATAGTGTTTTCTGCCTAATGCAACGACAATTATATAATATTCAAAAATATCATTTTCATATACCCAAAAGAATTTTTGTCAGTGTACTGTAATTGATTTGCCAAAAAAATACATATATTTTTTTTACCACAATGTTTATTTTGTGTTATTAACAGGTAGCTAATATAAATCTCAAAAAATTCTAAATTTTATGTTAAATATTTTAAATTAAATTTTTTTTTTTTTGTATTAAGATTTTCAAAATTTACGATGTCATCGATTGTAATACAACCAAATCTCATATTTTATAGTCAAATTATGAATTTTTGTTCATTTTGATTTTTATCAACCTAGAAAATATTATCATTCTGAAAAAATATATATATATTTATTGGTTAAATATTATATTATTATAGTTTATAATAGCCTCATCAATGGGGAGATAATAATATATAGTGACAAAATGATTTATTAAAATCATAATATTCAAAGGCTTGTTACATGTTAGTTCGGCTATTAATTCTCTTCTTAGAGTATAAAGTTTATATTTTATAAATTAATTTGGTTAGTTGCTTCTAGAAGGAGCTTTGAAACGACTGTTCTCGGAATGTTTATTTTTTACAATTTAAAAATAAAAATTACAAAAATTATTTTCACGTGTTTTCTATATAAATAATTGTGAATTTTTGTATTTAAAAATTACATAAAATATTTAAATGTTAAAATTTTCAATGTATAGGATGTATTTGTTACACAAATTTTATATCGGAGGACAAAATGGTAATTGCATAACAATTTTATATTATTTTATATTTATAAAGATGAACAATTTTTTATACGTAAAATTATTATGAGGTTAAAGATAACGTGGACATTAAAAACAAAATTATTTAAACTTATATCAATTCTGTAAAATAGGAACTTATTAAAACTAATAAATCAATAATTATTTCTAAAATATCCATAATTTTATTATAATTTGTAGACAGGGCCATCTAAAATTTTGTTAGACTTTTAATATAAATATCGACGCACTAAAAATTTTAAAATGCTTTAACATTTTTAACATTCCATCAAATTTTCGAACCTTAATTTTGATATAAATTTTTAAGCAAACATAGGCAGCTATTCTTTTTTTTTTTTTTTTCTAAGATCAAATACCTCATTTTGTTAACCGTTTTGTCCAAAGAAAATTGATTTATTTTATTTATAGAAAGAGAGAAAAAAAATATTGTCTTTACATTTCCTTTTACCATCATTACGAGGGATATTGCTTACTAAAATCGTTATTAATCCCTTCTTCTCTGTAATTACGAAATTAATTATAGGATGATTATTATTTCTTAACTTTAGAAAGTAAACCAATGAGGCAAACTTCAATAATTAATTTTTTTCCCTTGAATAAACTACACCCACTCCAAACAGTCACCAAAAGAATATAAACGTACATAAAATTAATGAAATTTAAATGTGAGATGAGGATAAAATTACATATTGTATATTACAATAAATCGAATTAATATTAAAGAAAATAAAAAAAATTTATTAACTAATCATATTTTAAATTGCGATGCCGTGACATTATAATTATAGTTGTTAAATAGTTCCAATGAGATAAAAATTAAGATTTCATTTGATATTGTGTATAGTGACTTTTAAGTTGTAGTTGCTATCAAAAGAAAATTATAAAATTTTAAATATTAGTATAAAAACGAGGAATTTTTTATTAAAAAATTAATTTTATTATCAAACACTCATTTAATTTTATTTTTAAAATACAATAGAAAATAGATTCTAAAATTATTAAATATTTATTAAAAATTAATAAATTTCACAAAAATTTGTGTTGTTAAATAATTTATATTAGGTTTACTTTTAAAATAAATGAAAGCCAACAATATTGAACATATCAAAATAATCTAAGTGAAAAACGAAAAATCTTTGATTATGTTTATTTATTTATTTATTTTCTTGTGCCTTCCACTAATACTTACAATCATTTGACCAACTACTCCCATCTACCGTTTGCTTAAATGTCATAATGGAAATTTGACAAATATATACTTTAAAGGCAAGATAAATCACGAAAAAAAAAAATTAATACACACATTGAATCTTAAAAATCTACCAAAATATCAATTAATCATTCTGCAGAATGAAGGTGCATTTAATTGTGGTTACAACCATTATAATTTTTAATTATTTTATCAAAAAATGATAAAATATACAATACAACTTAGTATATTATAAACCCTTAATCACATATTATGAAATAATAGTATAATGTATGATTTGCTTAAATCTATTTTTAAAGAAAATTACAAATAATATTAATTTTATGCTCAATGACAATTTTTTTCTCGTAAAATTTAATTTTTATTGAAATTATGATCACATAACTAAAGTTCTTATACAAATAATTTGATTGCTTAGATCTATTATTAAGGTTAAAATTTATTATTTATTTAGCCTTTTTAAGCTCATTTTATATTTATTTATGGGAATGTGTGTGAGATTGAAATATAAAATAAAAAGTAAAAATAATTAATAAAGCAAGTCGATTATATTTTGCCCATATATTTTTCTCCTCCGGCCTTTACAAATAATAATGAGTCACCAATTGATGAACACATTGACTAAATTTTAGGTGACAGTCACTATTCCAATCCAATTTTATATCTTGGTGGCATCATCATCATCATCATCATCATATATAACATTAATATTTATATGCCAAAAAAATGTCAAATAGGATTGGCTCGATCCATAAAGGACAAACAAGTATCATCTATAATTAGAAATAAAATGTACCACTTTAATAAATTATAAATTATACAGACGTGACCTAATATGATTCAAACAATAAAGATATAAGTATTAATGCATTAAATAAGGATAAAAAAATTTGAGAAAATATTGACTTTTTTCACTCTATTTATTATATTATTTCACTCTTTTTAAAAAATAAATATTACCGAAAATGATATGCTTTTAATTTGTCTGTGACAATAAAAATAAAAAACATGTATATATAAATAAAAGAGTTAAATTTCATTTGAAATTATGATATTTTTGTTATGTATGTGAGAGTAAATTTTAAAAAATATTAATTTTTATTAATATTTAAATATTTTTATATTACTTTTTAATATATCATATAATATTTTTATTTTATAATAATTATAATTTAAAATTCATCCAATATAATACCAAAAGAAAGTCTTAATATCATCCCTAACACAGCAACAATTTCTTTATGGCATCATCCTCAATTGTTTTATGTTTCCAGATTACCCAAAACTGTGATACGTGGCTTGTTTATAACATCATCTTTTCAATCATAACAAGACCTACTTAGGACAGAAAATGATACCAAACCACGTGAATGGAATAAGAAGGAATTGCATAAAAGTTTTGTTTTAAAAAAATATTAATTTAAATTGTTTTGCCATAATTTCTAGTAAAATAATAAAAAATATTTTTTATTTTAAATCAGTATAGTATTTAAAGATTAAGAAAAAAAAGAAGAAACTCTTTTAACTCTCAGGAGATTTTATAAGACGACAAATAATTTTTTAATATAAAGTTTTTAAACAATATAAAAATTTACATCTAATATCGAATATCATTTGGACGGCAAAAATTAATCTTAAAGGATTTAGGCATGATAATAAGATGCATTAATTAAGTTTAAAATAATTTTTTTATTAATTAAATTGTCACTTTTCTGAAATATTCTAAGGATTACGACTTTCTAGTGTATTTGATTTTCTTTAACTTTTTGAATACGATATCAAAATGTTTCAAGGGATATCCATATTATGGTCTACATCATCACGTGAATTTATAGCACAAAAGTGGTTAAAAACATTATTCATACTGAAAGCTACCATTAAATAAAATATATTAATGGTACCAAATTGATTAATATAATGCCCAAATTGTTTACAAATTAATTTTTTTAACCTAAAAAGAAAGATTTATAATGTTTTTATGATTTTGTTTGCAAAATTGTGAAAGAAAGACTTTATGATAAAAGAATATTATCGTCTGTTAAAATTTGAATCTTGTTGTTTTATATCAATAGAACAATGTATTTATTAAGTTAATCGTACAAAATTTGTATCCAAATTAAGTGTTAATATATAAATAATTAGCACTTAATGACGATATAGTATATCATTTAATGTATCATACGTGTCACACAACCTAAAATGCCTACCAAACATATGGCTTGTTTGATTGCGGCTTAACACCCATAACAAATACACATCCAATTTATGAAGGTTTCGTGATATAAAATTTATGACTACAAAGAACCTTTTTGAAATCACCTAATTCTAAAATTCATACTCCAATTTATGAATGATGAAAAATAAAAAAGAAGATCAATCAATAAATTTATATAACCACAAAATTTATTTATATATTTTTATTTTGATAATTTTTAAAATTACATTTAAGCATAATTGTTGTTTAGTTTGATAAAATTTAATTTGTGAATTATACCATATTTGCTTTTGGGCCTTCGATAATAATAAGGGATGAGAGATTAATTGATCCTATTATATTTTAAACTTCTTAGTTAAATAGATATACATTTTTTAATTTTTTTCCTAAAAATTAAAGGAATGCATATAATTAAGATTATACTATAATAAAGACACGGGCAACTAAGTAATTTAACTATTCCACCAGGGTCCATGATGGCCGCGTGCCCCGTGACATAATTTTGGTCACATGAATGTTTCTCGTTTGCTAAACCAATCAAGGCAATTCACGGCCCTTCTTGAATCCACATTATTATTAATACCCGAAATAAATAAATAAATAAAATATAAATCTGCCAAGCACTTTTTTATTTATGCATCATAGGCCTTATTCAAGGTTTTATTTTTAAATAATAATTAACAACTTTTATTTACTAATTATAATTTATTTAAGAAATAATTTAGAAAATTATTAATTTTAAATTTAAAATACGTATTATTTTAGTATAAAAAATGAGCTCTTATTACTAGATTACTAATAATATTGAAGTGTTATAAAAATTTGAAAGGTTTTGATAATGAGTGCCTTTAAGATATCTATTGAAATTTTTATGTTTGATAAATTATATTTTTTTATGCATTAAAATTTATCATTAGTTATTATATTAAACATAAAAATTATTATAAATAATACATATAAAAATATTAAAAAGTATTTTAACAGAACACTTGTTAGCAAAATTTAGATTTAAATAAGAGCAACTTTAAAATCAGATAGTAAAATTAATTAATCATTAAATGCTTGCATAATTCTCCTTTATAGAAATTAATTATTAAATATTTTATTAGTTTTAATGACATAATTAAAAGTAAATAATTAAATATTTTAAGAGTTTTGTTAAATATTATTCTTAAGCACTTGTTAAAAATTTTATATTTATGATTTATAATAATTAATAAATATTTTTTATGCTTTAAAAATTATATTTTATCAAATATGTTAATCTTGGCCAACGAAAACTGTTTAGCAAACCCCAATATTTTAATATTAATCCCCGTATTATATTCAACACGCTCAACTGCTAACAGAAGCCTACACGACATCACCCAAAACAATATGCCCCAGTTAAATCCGGCGTTGGTCAGGTAACGGAAATTCAGAAACGTAAAAGTCAACCGTTAGGGTTAAATCAGTAATTTCAGATTCCCTACCGATACACCAACTAAAATGGAGATATAGAGAGTACATGTAGAATCATCATCATTATCTACATTTCTTTATTGATCAACAGGAGTTATAAAATCTAAGCAATTCTCTTTATTTATGGCAGCTTGTGAACTGGATATAAGAAAAATTTTCAAGTCCGGCCTCCACTAAGACAAAACTAGAACTCAGAACGGGATTTAGTGTCTGACAGAGAAGATGTGGGGTGGAAAAGTTTGAAGGATCTGAGACAGAGAGAAATAAAAGGGTGAGCTGCTTGTGATTTTTTTCCTATTTCTTTTATTTTTTGTTCTTTATCTTATGTCGTGTTTGATGGTTTTTAGATCTCTTTCTCATATGTTTTCCTTACTAGTTAACACACTTTCTTTCCCAGAAACTTCTTCATTTTAAAGTTCGTTTCCCGGTGAAAATTTCCAGAAACCCATTTTTTTCCGATCGGCTGGTTTTTGGGGTTTGTTGTTTTGGGTCTGCGCCAACTATTGAATAAGTTTCCATTTTTTTTTTTTAATTTCTGTACTGATGTGACTGCTAAATTCTCGTTGGTTTGTCTTTCATTCTGCTGAAAACTCCACCACTCTGCTTTATATCTCAAAGAAATTTCCAATTTGTTTTTTACAATTTTTGTTTTTTTGGGGAATTTCTCTACTGATGTGACTGGTAATTTCTCATTGGTTTGTCTTTCATTCTGCCGAAAGCTCCACATCTCAGCTTTATATCTTAAAGAAATTTCGAATTTTGTTGTTTACTCTGATGGAGTAAGTTGTGGAGATCACAGTGTTTTGCTGTTTCATTTCTTAGAAGCGATTTTTTTTTTTTTTTTAAAATAAATTCTTTTTCTAATCTATTACCTTTCCCTTGTATTTTAATATGAGGAAGTTTGTTGCTTTTTTCTTTCTCGAGAATTAATGTGAAAGTTTCATATTTGTATCGGAGGTGAAACAATGCATCTTTGATCAGTGTTTGAACATGAGATGAGAGATTTGTTCTAACTTCTATCATTTTTTTTTTATTCTGAGGTAAAAGCATTGTTTGAACATGAGATGAGAGATTTGATTCTATCATTGTTTTTATGTTGTATTTCCTTTGTAGCTTAAATATCAAATACGAAATTTTGGGGTAAAAGCATAAACTGTCTTGATGGCTCCAATTAATTTTTCATGTATTTTTTTTTTATTAATTTGCTTGCTTCCTTGTTAGATTCAGTAGTGCAGAGTCCAGTATTGTAACTTTTTTTCTCAAGCTTGGCCGTGTCATTTATAATTTTTTACTTTTGATATATGTCTGTGATTATAACAAGGCAGTTCCTTTTGCTTTATGAAGTAGTAGTGTTCTTTTGATTATCGTTATAGAAAATTAAAAATTTAGACTTTGAGTAAATAGTGATATAAGGTTTTTAGTTGACGTATAAAACCCGCCAAAAGATGGTATCAAAGTATGGTATTTTAGGTGCTTTTGGTCCATGTGTTGTGAGGCTTTTCTTTATGGGAATCTTCTTTTTTAGCTTTGTGCTTCTCCCTCTATGCCTTCTTTCTCTTTTATTTCTTGGTTATTAAGCATGCAATCTAGAATATCAAATCAGGCTGCCTTTTTTTTTTTTTTTCAAATTGCAGTTACAGCTTATTTATGATAGTTACGGTTTGTCGATCATTGCTAACATAAGTGGATTTATCAATCAAGCTGGAGTATACATCAAGCTAGTGCAGTTATCAGTCTATTGGAGTAAATGTCTTTCCGTAGTATAGTTCGGGATGTGAGGGATGGATTTGGGAGTTTATCGAGGCGTAGTTTTGAGGTGAGGCTGCCTGGTCATCATCATAGGGGAAAGTCTCATGGCTCGGTGCATGAATTGCATGACCAGCCTGTGGTAATCCAGAATAGCCGTTGGGCTGGTCTCCCACCAGAGCTTTTGCGTGA
>JAWDEX010155678.1:0-20371 GCA_035221805.1 Trichilia hirta | reverse complement strand
AATAAACACACTATAACACAATAATTCTAACATCATTTAACATTAACTATCTTTACCTTATTTAATATAAGACATTGTTTTAAAGTATAGAAAATATTACCTAGGATAGAATTTTTACACAATGAAAATCTGCAAAAAATATATTAAGTATAGACAAAATTACAGAGGACAAAATTGAGTTATGACAAGGGGCATGCCAAAATTTTTTTAGAAAGTCCAAAATCTTTCTTCTAGACGGTAAATGACATATTTGTAGTGACTTTAACATGTGTGATCATTAGAAAATAGGAGTCCAATTTGACAACAGGCGGCATATCTCAACAGTTGATAGGTCATTTTACAATCATAGTTTATCGGTATAAAGTGGCTAAATAAATACCTGTTATGTAACTAGTTTATTGCACTGAGCTTTGATGTGATGGGACACTTTGCAAGGATTGAAATATGGGTATCTCTAGCCTTATTGGGTATCCCGTTTTTTATAACAGAAATCTAAAGTCGACTCAGGGGTTCGTGGGCTTGAACTAACTTTAAGGAGTAATCAAACCTGTGAATTCAAGTTGCTCAAGTCTAGCATCGAGATGAGGCATGATGCTGACAAATAAATGGACAAATTGTAATCTCGCCTCTCCGTGAACCAAGGCCAAAGGTGCCTTAGGAAAATCCCTCAATGCATATATTCTCGAATAATAAATTTTTACCTCTTTTCAAGTGATTTTGTGTACGGTTGATCATTATAAGTGACATTGCCACTATTAAGTTTGACCCTTCCACTAAAAAGATTCAGCGGGGTTTTTTAACCCCCTCCTGATGGTCCTATTAAAGCAAGAAGTTCTCGGGATGAACTGAACCTGTAATTCCATGCAGTATGTACTTCTCAGGTTTATGGCATTTTTCACCCTTTACAGCTACCTTGTATTTGACATCTTCGAGCTGCATTTTCCAAAGAATGAACTTAGATATTTTTCAAAATTTTCAGGACAGGAAAATGAGCCCATTTGATGATTTTATACCTTCAGATATATTGGTAAGGTACGTTCAATTTGCAGTTTCTTCAAGCCTAAGGAATCCTGTTCTTCTTCGCCATCTGCATGCGATAGACTTGTTGCACTTTCTCCTATTATAAAATATTAGAAATTAGTCGGGCTAACATAATTATCAGACGAAAACTGTCATCACTAGCAATCAATATGACAAGAAAGGAAGCCTTACGTGAAGCCTGCAGTTTCATGACATCTGACATGTCCAAAGAAAAATTCTCTCAACCATGCAAAAAAGGACAGCCTAAATCATTGCTAGAAGCGTTGCTAAGAATGCAACCTTTATCATCAAAGCTTCCAGCAACATTGTTAACAAGTTCATTCATGTTGACCACAAATTGGACACTTGGTGACGTATTTTTCCCTTTCATCTTTTCACGGGTTGATTCTGTTTTCCCGTCATCACTTTTACCTTCCGGATGAATAATGCTTGAGGAATTGTCGCTGAATTTCATTTCAGGAATTGTGCTAATGGTATCCTTTTCGGCCTCTACTGATACATTTGCTCTACAAATCATCTCGTCAAAAGTCTCATGCAACTCCATCCCTGTAACAACGATCAACAAACAAAGAATTATGCAATTAGTGAAATACAAATTAGATGCAAACCATTCAAATTTTGTTTGAAATTTTTATTCAGTATGATCTATCCAACATCCTATTGCACGAATCCATTCATGTCATTACCAAATGCTAAAATCAAACTATTGCTGTAGAAGAAATGGAAAGGTAGTGCGATGATATTGTAGCAATAATCGAGCCAGCTTAAAGCTTATATACACCCACTGATAACTATAGGAAGCTGTTCTTGCATGACTTACAATTAATGTGTATAAATCATACTCATCTAAAAGTAACAGGTTCTTTGTCCACATTTATTGTCCTTCTCTGCAATATTATCTAAATTCTAAAAAGTCTATCCTATTCTTTTCCAATACAAATTGATTTGGAAGTCGTAAAAAATTTCAATAATAAAGACTACATTGTTTGTTGTATGGACCCAAATAAAAATTACGAAATAGTTCGGCAATGTAATACTTATTGTCGAAACTCACTCACGTAATATTCATTATCAACCAAAGCTGTGATAAATTCAAATACACTAGATTGAATCTTTTAGAACAACAATTTCCCGTATTAACCAATAGAAAAGCAAAATTAATGCGTATCTTATAAATGTTCGTCTCTTTACAACGAGAGGATAAGAGTGTCTTGCTTTGTTCAGAATAAGATCACAGGATCTTTGATACCTTTGTCAACTCTTGTAGATGTATAGTGAATAAAAACACAAGTATCAAGTTTTCAAAATAATTTTTATTACAGAATAGCTACCATGAGTTTTATTATAGGATAGCTACCATGTCACAGCCCTAAGTCAAAAAGACGCACTCAAAGTTAGGATGGCCTTAATTTTAGGTCATAGGAGATTACTTGTGTTGTTGGAGTAACACAAGCTAAGATAAGTACAAGAGGCACACATAACAGAAATTAATGTGTATTGATGATGCAACACAATGAGTAAGGTCAATAGTTAAGAGAGATTAAGTGGGACAACAAGTTTACATATTACACTAACAGCATGGGCATTGGACACTAAGTGCTGAGCAGCGTGGGCACTAAATGCTGGGAGCTGGGCACTAGATAGTACGTTATACAACAAAAACTTAAACTCTCGCATGTTATCAAGTTAGAGAAGAAATGTGCCACATGTATAAGAATTCAAAATACTCATTATAACGTAAGAAAAGATTGCGTAAAAAATTAAGCTAATTGGATGTTTAGAAAAATCAAACTAAAGGTTGATCACTATTTTGAATATAAGTATACTTACTATTAGAATAGATGAAAGAATCCTAAGTTTTATATACAAAAAAGAGCCAAGAGTTGCCCAAGAACCCTTGTATGATCCTAAAAAATTCTCCGTAAACTAAGCTAAGCATACGAGCAAGGTGCACATTATGAATTTATTAGCACTAATGGTATAGATATAATGATGTTAATGGTATAGTTCGATAATGTTAGCCATGCAAATTTGTACAGGCAATATCATGGATGGTATAGAATTACGAGAAATTGAGTTAATTCATATTTTTAAGATTTTTTATAAGTTGAGATTTTTTATGACCCTGTAAAATTAAAGATATTGATTTTAAATAAGATTTTTAATAACTTTAAGAAGTCAAGAGTGTTGATTTTATTATAAAAAAAATATTTATAGTAAACTTAAGTTCTTAAAGAGGAAGAAATTAAAGAGTACTATGAGATAAGAAAAAATAAGTACGAAAGAGAGAGTAATAATTATAAAGTTTAAGAGTTAAAATTATATAATTTTCTTGTTAATCTTCTATAAAAGATTGAAGATTAGTGTTTTCGTGAATTTTGTATTATAATATATTATGTAAAATTTGCAATATTATTATTATAATTAATTACAAAAATAAAAAATTTAAAAATACTGAAGCGTTAAAACTCGACGTGGATTGCCGTTGCAGGTACTCGTTACAATAGTTACCATGAATATGAATTTTTGATGTGAAGAGGAGTCGAAAGGGATAGGATATTTAGTTTCTTTGAGGTTGAGTTGATCCCAGTTGTCATTTTCCCGCATCTGACGGAAAGAAACTGTTCGATCTAACACTGAGATAGGTGTGAATTCCGTCTACGACTAAGATCAGAATTACCAAATGAATCTAGTAATTGATTGATTTTACACTAACAATTTATTATATTTGTTTATAAGTTTAATTTTCAAAATTAATAATTGTCAGCGAGCAAGTCATTGTCGAGGCTATGATTAAGATTTGTCAGCTTTGTTTGTACTCTAGTGTTCATGTGAAGCTAGATACGTGAAAACAAAGTACAGTGCGGTGCCCTTGTTGACTGGGCATGTGGAAACCACAAAATTGCAGGGCCCTTTATTTTTCTTAAAGATTGAGGTACGATTGGTCTTTTGTGTGTATTCGTACGGTGACTCGATACCCATTTAAGCTCTACTAATACTCTCTATAGTTCTGTTAGACGCATTCAATCATGACTCAACGCACTGTAACTTATCACCGCTGACATTTCAACCAAGAGCGTTGACAATGTTTCAAATGTCATAGTCGATGACTCGATGAAGACAAATTTTTATCCTAAACCTCCAATAATTATAATTGCTATACGTACTATAAAGGAAATAAAGTAAGTCTGGTGCCAACCTTCGATATCAATTGTCATCATAGGTGGAACAGCGATACTTATGGCCGCGGAAATGAAACCAATTTGCCTCATTATCGGTACCTTTGCATACGTAAGAGTTATTGTCTTCCTCTTTTCTTTCTCTCCCTCGGATTTCGGCGGTTGCACGCAAGCATAAGTCATGTCACAATTTATATATAAGCAATAGATAGACACGGTTTAATGATTAATTTCTGAAATTAGAAAGATAAGTTGATAAGAGGTAGCGAGAGTTGAAACTACGAAAAAATGTGTTGAATCCATTATTAATACATTCATTCTGGATAGTTCAAAATATAAATGAGTATTTGAGTTCTTCACGGCGTGTAATTTAACAATTCTCGGAAACAAGAATTGATAGATCAAGATGAAGTTGCTGATTAAGTTTTTCTTGCAAGCGATCTGAACAGTAAACCCTACATTTTTTTTTTTTTTTGAAAACTACTGACTCTACAATTCCTTCAGAAAATGGTGCCAAAATGGTTGTGCTTTACTTAGTAACATAGACCTTGTATGGCTCATTTTCTCGCTTACCAACTAAAACGCAACGTTTTAAACGATTTATATAGAATTCGGATTGTTCCACTTTTCATTTTTCCAATGATCTAACTCTCAAACGGAGCATATAGATTTGTGGATAAAGATAAGAGCAAGTCATGTATCTCTCCTTGTGTTGTGTTGGGCAAGCCAATGGCAGCAATTTCCCAAGTGTCCCTCAATAGTTTGTGTGCTTGTAATCGACTTACTGTAACCTGAAAATTAGATTCTTGTTATTTTGAGGATTAATTTGGAAATTTTGTACTTCGATTATATAGTGTATAATGAAAGCTTATTCCAAATTCTATTTTAAACTTGTTATGGACGAAGCGCATCATGGATGACATGCCGTGGATGTTTCTAGTGTTAGAAGTTGGCATCATGGATGAAGCTGGATTAGTAAAGCTTACTTGGCAGAAAATTGGTTGCAAGATGTTTCATTAAAAGGTTGTCAAATAATCTATTATAGATAGAAGACCGAGTTGTGCGGCAAAAACACAAAAGAGTTTTCTAGTGTTTTCAATTGGTATAGAGGCCAAATTTATGGCTTAGGTTTTGAATTAGAGGTAAGTTACATCAATTTTCTAGTGTTTTCAGCTCGCATATACAAGGGATTTTTGTGTTAGAAGTTTATTAAGGAAAATTTGTGAAGCCACCAAATTTATGTCTTGGCTTTTGAGTTCCCAAAATTTTCTAAAATTTTCAATTTTTATTTTTATCTCAGGTTTTTTGCTCGTCTCTTTTTCATTTTTTATATCAGGTTTTTCAAGTTTCATCAAACTCTTTGACCGGTTTAATTCTTTGAATTTTCATAGCAAGCTTTCTCGAGCTTTGTTTAAGTTCTCTTGAGCCTCTAAAATTTTATTACTCTTTCAAACTTTTTCGATTTGTTTCAGGTTATTTTGTGTCGTTTTTTATTTTTGAACCTGGATCTCTTCTTTTTCTTCTCAAATCTTTTACAAATTCAGGCTTTTTTCTACAACATTCTCTTGACTCTTTGGTTTGTAGGACGGCATTATTGAATTTTAGGTAAAGCCCAAAAATTAATATAGTTAAGAATATAATCTATTCGGTTTATGATTGGATTAAATCAGTTTCACAAGTTTAAATCCAATTAACTCAATTTAATTTTATAAGATATGTTAATAAGTTTATAAAGACTATATAATCCTATTAAAATTATATTAAAAAAAAGAACTACTTATAAAAAGAAGGTCTCTCTGCTCAAATGAATTAGAATAACAGGAGAATAAAAAATACTCCTTATGATTTTGTTAAACAATAATTATCCACCCGTTTTATGTTTCATGACAAAATCTTTCTTGAAGTTTAAAATTTATAACAAACACTCTTTGCTAAATTAATTTATTTAATTTTTATCTTTTTATCCAGTATAATGACTATTACAGCCTAAAATTTTTAAAAGTATGAAAATTAAAAAACTTATATAAAATATATAAAATCATTATTAGAAATGTTATTAAATTGGCAAAATTTAATTAATAAAATTTATATTTTAAAGAAGTAAAATATTTATAAATTATATTTTATTTTTTTAATTTTTATACTTTTATAAAGGTTAGGGATATAGTAGTTATTATACTGTAAAAACGTAATACTTAATATTTAAGTTCAAAGATATATTTGTCATTTTAAAAATTTTATTTTCGACTGATATCCTTAGTTAAATAAAAGTTATATTAATAAGTATTAGGTATTTTAAAAGACTTTAAATGAATTTGGTTGATTTAGAAAAGTTTTTCATTAGATACTTTTACGTGCACTCGAGTTTTCAATTTATATTTCTATCAATCGAGAAATTAAATTGTTAATCTATTCATTTTTAATAAAAAAGAACAAAATACGATTGTATAAAAAAAAAAAGAATAAGTAAAATCAAAATTCAAATAGAAGCAAAAATGATATTAGAAGTAAATTTTAGACTTGAATGATATTTATCAAGGATTAAAGAAAAAAATTTTAAGGGATATTTGAGTGATATTTTTTAAGTATTGACACCAAACTCAGGATGTTAATACCTAGACCAAATGTATCGATACTTTTAAGAAAAGTATTAATACTTTCATATAAAAATCATGTATAATTCGTCTTTTTTGAGTAGTTTAAAGTATTTTAATTATATTTTGAACTATAGAAATCTAATTTAGATGATTCTCGATACGTTATAAGTTAACTCAATTATATACAACTTTTATCTTAATCACTTTTCTAGACTAAATTATTTAATAATTCAAAAAAATAGATTTTCGAGACTTATCTGATGATAGTGAAATTTTAAATACCCCTTAATTTTTAGGGCCTAACTTTATATAGAAAAATTTAATTGAGTAACTTTTAAATTTTAAAAAGAGAAGACAATTATCTATAACTTTTATATTATAGTTAGATATAAATCATTTAATAAGAGGATTAAAATTGATGAGGAAGAAAAATATTGCAAAAAAAACTATAATAGAACAAGTATCAATATTTTTACTCTTAAAGACAAAGTATCCATACTTTTATCAAAGGTCTTGATGATTTTAGTAAAAGTATCAATATTTGATTTAAAAAATAAAAATTTTATAAAAATATCGACACCCAGATTAAAAGTATCAATACTCAGATCAAAGATATCAATACTTTTGACTAAAAGTATCGATATTTTTAGAAAAAATTAACTATTTTGAGAAAAGTTCGACACCTCGATCAAAAGTATCAACACGCAAGCAAAGATATCAATACTCAGTTAGAAGTTTTGATACCCAGATAAAAGTATCGATAGTTATTGGTAAAAAATTACGTTTTGACAAAAAAAAAATCTAACTTGTAAAAAGACTATTTTACCCAATTTAAATGTTCTTTTCATTATTTCTTTCATATTTTCAAGGTTAATCAAATGGGTAAAATTATTTCATTTTCTTTCTCTTCATTGTCGATTTACTTTTAGTTTAAAAAAAATAATACACAGTACCTATCCATTTTATTTTTTTCAATTTCTTCATCATTTAATCGATGAAATTCTCATTTTTTGCTACAAAATTATATTATCCAATACTCTTCACGAGTAGAAAATAATGTTCTCTTATTTGATTAAAGTTTCAAGTGAAAAGAAAAAGCTAGGGTTTGTGATAATTTGGAGCCTTTTGTGTTAGGACAATAATTCAACTCTTTCAAGTTATAGGTAACCTATTGATAAGATTTCTAACTTATTTGAATTTAATTAGTACCTTAATTAAAGTTATGACTTATGATTACCTATCTATTAAGAAATTTTAAGCTTTAAATTAATTAATTAGGTATGAATTTGAAGAATTTAACCAAAAAATATTTAACTAGATATTAGAATAGTTTAAATTATAATTTTAATAAGAATTAAGTCGATGGATACTATTTATAAATACTATTCATCCGAATTTAAATTCTATTGAATTTAATGTGGTATATAGAATTTATAAAGTTATTATCGTATGTGTAATTTAGGCATCGAAAAAATAATCATCGAGACTTCAGGGAGCGAGAATTCGAAAAAATATATACCCTCTCTATTATGTGAGTAAAATTATTTTATTTTCTTTATTTTTACAAAAATTATGTTATAAAAAATTTAAATTATTTTATATATTAATATAGTATAATTACTTTATCTATACAATTTGTGATAATTTAGAGAAAATGGATATTTTATTATGATAGAGATCAAGAAGAGGACTCACTTATTTGTGAACTATTTAAGTATATTGTGATTATTAGTATTGTATATCCTAAAACTATTTGTGTTATCAATTTTGGGTATATTATATTGAGTTACTATAATAATATGTACAATATAGATATTTTATTAATAAAAAAATTATTTTAATTCATGTGTATATGTTGCTTCTTCTATTTAATTATACTAATAATAAAATATACATGTGAAATGTCCAAGATAATTAAGTTATTTAAAATATTTTCTATAAAAGTAATATTGACTGGGCATTGATATTACAATGTAGGCATATTGAATATCTTCGGTGAATATCATGAGATAATATTAATGCGAGTGATATGACAGTCATATTATTAGGATATTAGTGTAGAATAATAGTTAAAAAATTATTATTTAAACACGACTAAAATTATGATGAATCATATGAATATTGTCAATTATTCATTATTGAATTATATTGGTGTATTAACTATTTTTTAAACCTAAGACATCAAAGTTATTAATCGATATAGATACATATAGTTTATATGATGTATAAATATGAGATTAATCGTGTGTTGTACACAAAAAATGGTTTAGTCATGTGATATTTATATTAAGAAGTAAAATAATTATCAGATAAAATATGTTGACTCAACATAAAAAATTTTGAGGTACCATTGACTCGGTTTAAGTTTGAGTTTTTAGACGAATACTAGCAAACGAGTGAAAATAAAAGTCTTTTACTAACGCACAAATGTCATACGAAGAGTTTGTATTAACAAGCTCAACTCATATTGACTGATTATTCAAATATAACTAAATTTTGAATTTTAACATTCGTAAGCTCTAATTTAATTAGGATTAGACAAATGAAAAGATACTATTCACACAAAATCTATAATTAATTATAAAAAGTTCAATGAAGATTTTTTTTTTATTATAATTTAGGGACTATAGTACATTGCTAGATGTTAGCCGAGGTCGTTGAAAATTCGAATAGTTTGAAACGAGATCAATGAGATCGATTTTAACTCATGGCTAATATCATAATGAACCTAAGAGATCATAATATAAAACTCAATTTGTCCTTCCTATTAAAGAGAGTAAATAATATTCGTAAAAGAGCTAAAACTCTTAGAAATATTATTTAGCTAAAAAATTATAAATCATTTACATGTTAAATAGTTTAACAAATCGAGAGCTTGAAAAATTAATTCGATTATAATTTAAAGTAAATTATAATATTTTATAAATATTTAAAAATATAAATAAAATTAAAATAAATTTGGTCAATATAAATTTGATCAAATTTGGGATCAATTTATAATTTATTAAAATTTGAAGGCCTAAGTAACATTTTATATTTACTATTAAAAAGCTTGTTAGAGAAGTTTTAAGATCCATTTCTTTATCAAAAAGACTAGGATATTATGGTAAATAAAAAAAGTATAAATAGGCTCATTTTTTATTTTTTGATGAATTTTGCCATATTTTTACTATTTTTAAAAGTACTCTCGCTCTAACTAGCCAAATAAAGAGGCAGGAAGGGAATCTGATTCTCTTAGAAACACTTTAATTTTGGTATTGGTATTCATTAAATATCACTAGAGGTTAGGGATTTATAATTAATTTGATTAATCATGCTTAAAATGCAATATATCTATACCTATGCTTGTTTCTTTGATTTGCATGCTTTTATCACTCATAGTAATTTTATTAATTTACGACATTTGTAATTTTTTCATGATTATTTTATCGTAATTGTTCAATTTATTTATAAGGTCGGTGGTCTATTTTGATATTTTTATATGATATTGTTTTGTAAATCTCAATAATATACATTTTTGTGATGCGAGATTTTATTGTTTTCTTATATAATTAAGTTTATATTCATTATGGCTAGAAAGTCAATTATTATGAATTTATTTTCATTTATAATATGAAGGTCGGGAAGGCCATGGTTATAAGGACTAAAACTGTAGCTATAAAATTAACTAGCCTAGGATGAACTGAGCAGTAGTTATCCAGGTAAGTGATGCATCGACAAGGTTGGTATAAAGGAGATGATAACCTTATTTGTAGTGGAGTAGTCCGTTAGGTGAAAATATAAAAAATAGTCATATATGAATTTACAGACTACTCTAAGTCAACGTCAGTAATGGATCAAAATTTTAGAACAAATTATGTATTATTTATTTTATTATATAAATTAAATTTTATTAAAAATTTTATTATTTTAATTACATGAAAAACTCGTTGATTGTTCGAATTTGCTTTTAGCCAAAGTATATATCGAAAAAGTGATTTGTCTAATGATTTTTGATGCTATCTTAATTTTCATTGAATAAAATAATTTTATAAATTTTCTTTTAAATATTTTTCTAATGTATTTTTATTTTAAATACTTTAAATATTTGTATATATCTTGTATTTACTCACGGAATATATTCTGGTATACTCATTCCCTCATTCTTCAGTTTTAAAATATCGAAATCAAGATAGAGAGCTCGTTAATAGTAGTGATTGATTAGAGAATTAGAGGTTACTAATATTGTTTTTCTATTAATTTGTTATCCTATTATTTGTCTACTGAAAAATATTTTCATAAACTTTTTATACGTAAAAGTATGTATAAACGAAAAGAATTTTTCTTTAAAATGTTATAATTTTAAATATAAACTACTTCTATACTGTATTTAAGAAATAGTTCGTAAATATCTCGAGGAGATATGTTTGTTTTATATGTTTTGTAAAATAATGTGAGATCATAGTTTTAAAAAAATGTATGAATGATATTGTATAGTGTATAGGTATTTAATAAGTTTTATAAGTTTAAAAGATATATTCAAAATTTTAGAATATATTTTAAAGATTTGTAGCGATTGTCAAGTGTAGACTCTACAGGCAGGGAGTGTGATAAAAAAAGATAAAAAATTTTAAAAATTAATTTGACAAGAGTGTATATCACAATATTTTTTCACCAACTATTATAAAATGGGAGAATAATTATCATTTAATAAAATTATAGAAAGATATTTGTTATTTTCCTTTAAAATAGCTTTTGAACTATAGAAATTAGAATTTCAATTTTGTATTGAAATTTACTGTTGAAAAAATCAAGAATTACTTCTCCTAAAATAAATTATATAATATTTATATTTTGTGATATAAAATTTCAATAAGCATTATAACTAAAATAAGAAATTGTCATTAAATAATTTTTTCTCAAAATAATATGTAAATTTATTAATAAAATTACTTCTTTAAATAATATTTGTTTTAGATTTAACGTAATTTGAACTTATTTTTATAATCTTAATAATCAATACAGGTCACTTGGAAATCCACCTCCATGGCCCATCCATAGCATTATCCAAGAGGCTTTTATTTATTTATTTTATGTAAAACATAAGTATTAAAGTTAATTTCATTATATATATGTGTGTGTGTGTGTGTGTGAGTTGAAATTTTAAAAAAAATAATAATAATGAACCAACAAGGCGACAATTTCTAGACACTTGTTTTGCGGCACAATGCATATGCCCCGTCTTAATATTCAATGAGCGATAAATTTATAATATTAAGGCATTCGACATTCAATTATAGGTTAAATAGTTTTTACTTGGTTGTTTCACGTTCAAGAAATTAATTAATGGCAAAAGCATGTGCCTTTCTTGAAAAATAAGCTTCACCAGCTTGTACATTCAATTGAAGTTTATTTCTTTATTTGGCTAATCAACTACTTGTTGAATGCATACACATACCCTTCTTTAAAATATTTCGCATATCTGTCATCATCTCTCTAAAGAATTAAAATAAAAATTTCGAATATATAGTATTACACTATCACAAAAGTTATATGTGTTATTAATTAAAATTTAGTATGAATTTGTGTTAGAATAATACTATATATTTTAAATTTTTAGAAATATATATTAATTTTCAACTCTTAGTATTATTGTTTTTAATAAGAATGAGTCTCTCTTAACTTAAATTTAAACATAACTTTTTAATTGGGTAAATTATTATTTTTTCTCTACTTTTTGGTTTAATATTCTGTTACCCTTTTATTTTTTCTTTAAATTATAAAACTTGATTTAATTTAATTCTAATTTTTCAGGAGCAAAATTGGAAAGTAAGGAAGCATCAGGTAATTTTGCAAAAAATAGAGAGATAATGGAATATTAAGCCAAAAAGTTAGAGAAAAATAATAGTTTACCTTTTTTTTTTAATAAATCCATGCAATTCAAATAGTTGAAATCAAAATTAAAATTTTGTATTTATTGTTAATGGGAATTAGAAAGATCTCTTATTTATATTATAAGATCAATTTGGCAATTATATCTATATAAATTAATGAATTAAGATATCCTGTTGATATGATCTTAACCAAGTTTGAAATAATCTCTTAATATCTGTAGATTATTTTCTATACACACAATAAATTTATTTCATTATACTTATTTTATTAATAATACTCTCAAAAAAATGTTAAATAGTTTAATAGTTATTTGTGTTTGATTGTCTAATTAAATTTGAATTTAAATGTAAAAATATAATTATAAAAAATTATTTATTTTATCAGTAAATAATAAATTTAGTTATTTATTTAATAAATTTTTTTCGTTTTACTTAGATTAAGAACATCCATTTAGGTAAAACTTTATCATAACACATTTTCAAATGACTAATCATACATATTAGTAAATCCTTTCTTTAAGTTGTTGGGTATATCAATATATGTTAATAACTAATAGAACGTGATCATCAATCATTGTTTTGGATTTGTTGAAGTTAGGCTACAACTCATCAAACCCAATATTGAAAATTGAACATATATACAAAATCTTATTTGAGAAAATTGTTTCTCCGAAAATAAAATAATTTAAAATCATGATAATAGGACCACCTGTCTAATTAAAATGTTGGCCATTTATTGAATTTGAATGGACCCCCGTTGACAACTAAAATCAATAGCAACATTTGGTTTTGCAATTGGAACCTTTCAAATTCATATAATTATATAATTATTAATTCCACAAAAGACGAGAAAGATTGAAGATGCTTTTGACACTTGAAGAGGTAAATTGAAGTCAATTTGAAACTTGAAATTTTAAATCTTAAATATTTCATTGACAGATACCACAACCCAACTCCATCCAATCACAACATTAAAATCTAGATGTAGAGGAGACCCAGCAAGACACTGAATTGTTCTAGCAGAACAAGTAGTTTCGATTCTTCCTTCTTTTTTTAATTTCTCTTTTCTTTTCCTTTTTTATTTAAAAAGAAGATTAAATTGAGAAAATTACATATAATTATAAAGTTAGGTAAAGAATGTAACTAATTTTTTCCCTTAAAATACGTATAAATTAACCTCTTAATGGAAATCCAAAAACTATATGTGATAAAAAAAAAAATTAACACCGTCAATGCATTTTAATAAAACCAAAAATCAAGAAATCTGCAAGTATAATAAGTTAAAATATAGCAAATATCTTAATCTGATTCAATGATCAAGCAGAACCAAAAAATATAAACAAAAATATGTCATGAGAATTCAAGCATCAGAACTTAACTTTAATATCATGTTAAATTAATTACTGTTAGATTTAAAATCTTAAATTATTAGGTGAAGATTTAATAATATTATTTAAAAACAATATATCTTAACAGATTGTTTGTTTCAATTCAATTTTTACTCATGCTTCATCTATTTGGAGAACAAAGCTACTAGGATATGATATTAAACAATCCAAAATCAGCAATTACACAAGCTGCATGGTATGTGAACTCCATGCAGTGTACTCAGCCAAAATAGACACAGCCCAAATCTGATGTGGCTGGTACAACAGAATTTGATGAACCGTAATTTTGATTCAATCAAATCCCAGTGGCTGCAATTTTTGGTAAACGAATTCTATGAATCTTCTTTTTCAATTTGTGAAACCATTAGTTAAACATTAAATGCTGAAGGTTGAACCTTTCCGAGAACTTTGAATATCTTGACTCCACTTGACATTACACAGTTTGTCTATAAATGCTGCCACGTACAAGTCTTGGCCTTGCAGTCCCACTGGATGGAACAAACCAACCCAATTGCTTGGGTTACTTACAACTTACTTATTTTCATTAATGCACAAGTGGATGCATTGTCACTTCTTCACCAACTGCATTTTGCCTGGAGAATACAGCATTAATGAACTTTCATTGGGACTGATTACAGACGTCGTCAACTACAATTACTCCTAATTGTTTTATTTTGTTTAGTAATAATACACACATTCATTCATTTTCATATCTTGATTAATGTATCATTTTATATATAAATTATATTGACAATGAGTGAATGTCTTAATTAGCAATGCCAATTAATTTGTCTTATAATTTGAAAATAACAAAAAGAAAACCTTGATGTTCAAAATCATCTAACTTTCAATAAAAATATAAGTAGAATATATAATATTTATTCTAGATAAAGTGGTGATTTCAGTTTAGTTATCACATTAATTAGTTAGAATATATTAATGGACATATAGGCGTAGGATAAAAGAAATATGATTTTAAAGAAATTAATATTTACTATTAAATCATTTAAATGATATAGTGTGTATTTTATCAAAATAGATTTAATATCACGATCTTTTATTCAAATTCACGAGGTATCAAAACTCATTGACATAATAAAACTAGGGCTTGCACTGCTTAAGCACAACCGTTTCAAAAACTCAAGCTTCCTATATGATCTAGTCATATATACCTTTTCACAGTTTTCTCTGTCAGGTTACGGTTTATAACTTTTCAAAGCCTAACAACTCTGAGATTGAATGAGTTTTAATCTTTCCAAATGTTTAACATTGCAATCCCAACATCCCTATGAATTTCTTCTCCTATTGTTTGGATTAAAGTCAATATAAATATGATAGGTTTGTGACTTTTCACGGTACTCGCTTTGGTTATTTATTTAGATAATCATATGGCCCTTTGTGTTGAAATATCTATGTAGCATAGACATAGGCTCGCATATAGGATTAATTATATCTATTTTTGAATTTTTTTATCATGTTTCTATAATCCAAATTATACGCACCTTATTTTCAAAGTGCATGTTGGATTAATTTTTAATTTAAATACGTGCAATATTCATATATTCATCTATAGGAAATAATTTGTCATGGTGGATACGTTATACTTGAGAGAAGTTTTGTATTTCATTCTTACACGTGGTAGAATTCTTCAACAAATGAAATTCCTAATAATCTTCTTTTAAATCGTCATAATTATATTTAAAGTGTAGGATCCCAATTCAATGTATTTCATCTTGATTATCAGTTATGCATGGTTTTCAAGTAATGATCATGAGTATCATTTGGACATCATAAGATAGACAAGAAGGATAGGTCAAAAACGTAATTCGATAATCCATTTTTTTAATAAATACAAAGTTTACATGAGCCTGGTACGTAATCACCTCTCATAGTGACGTGGCACATGACCCCTTCCTCTCGAATTCTTCCATCAATATAATTCAAGAAATAGCCAAAGCCAAGAAAGACATGTTCAAACATTTATAACAGCACGAAAACGGTCCCGGTTTCTCCTCTTATATGAATATAAAATTAATTAATTAATTAAAATAACACACTTTAATAGTAGCCAATTTTTACTAAATCATTTTCTCCATTATTAATTATTTATTTATACAATTATTTTAATTTTTTAATGCCATTAAATTTTCATTGACTTACTCCCTTTAAATATTTCAATGTTTTAAAATTACATTAATAATGCCTTTGTTTTCTTCTTCTTTTTCATCTTCACTTGTCATCACCGTCATCGCCATCACTCCCTTTTCTCTCTCTCTCTCTCCTGCTTCTTCTCGTCGTCCTGGTGCAATTTTGGACATGGACTCGTCGGATTATCCCATCAGCAAATCACCCAGGAAAGAACTTCAGGGACCGAGACCAGCGCCGTTGAAAGTCCGTAAAGATTCTTACAAGATCAAGAAACCACCAGTGGTTCCGCAGACTTTACAGCAGCAACACCAACAGCAAGCTCCGCCGCGACCGCCGGTGATAATCTACACTGTGTCACCTAAGGTAATTCACACAAGCCCTAGCGACTTCATGACTCTCGTTCAACGCCTCACTGGTTCATCATCTTCCGCACCTACTTCGAGTTCATCGTCAACAATATCATATGATCATCCGTTCAAAGATTCTTCTGGTGCAATTTCGCCGGCTGCAAGATATGCAAGCATTGAGAAAACAAAGATTTCGCCGGAGAAGAAGAAACTGAATTATACTGCAGAACAAAACATGGGTTTCGTCGAAGGAATAGAAATGGATCATAACATAGAGAGATCGAGTTTGTTTCCTGGGATCTTGTCTCCAGGACCCACTTCACTACCTATGATATCACCAAGCTTCTTTTCTCCTGATCCAAATTCAATCAGTTTCTTCCATGATTTGAGTCCAATACTTCATGGTAACAAGAATTTTATGGAGGGAAGTTTCATGCCAAGTCCTCCAAGCTTTATTTCACCACATATAACATCTCCTAATCCATCTATAGACCTCTTCAACAATTTCTTTGATTTTTGAAATTCTAGGAAGGCAGATAGATTTTAGGGTATTGTATTTTTTTTTTTTCTTCCTTTCTGTGTGGGTTTTTGTGAGATGAGAATTAGAGGGATTAAATTGTATGAATTGAAAATTTTGTGTGCAGTCTTCGATGAGGAAGATGACACAAAAGGACTAAAATGAAAATTCGATAGTCTTACATTTTGGAAGGTTAGCAAGTTGGAGACTTGTTAATGGCTTGATCGATTGTCATTTTTTCTTTTTTTTTTTCTTTTCTTTTAATTTGGTGGGGCATATGATGATAACAAAGGGGACAGTTTGGCTTCAATATCTTATGTTGCTCTATGACTTTTTTTCCCATACAATTTTTGGTACCTCGTACTTATAGCAATTAACCAGTTAAATAGAAAAACTTAACCTTAAATTTCCCCTTTCGTTTCTAAGTAGTTCTTGCACCATTATTATTATACTCTTGCCGGCTAACCCTTTGAATGTTCAATAAGAATCATCTTCTCTTGTTCCAATCGGTTACTTAAAAATTTCCATGGACTAGATATTAGATGTTGTAATTTTTGTATGACGCAGGAGAAAGTTTAGAATAAATCAAAAACTTATTCATGTTATTTATGTAATAACTTAATATAGTTTTAATCATCAATTTTGTATATTATTAAGGTAAATACAATTTACCCATCATATGATATTAATGGATTAATATTTTACTACCTTCAATGCATTCTAAAGTTTTTCTTGATGGAGATCTCTTATTACATAATATTATGTTCATTTTTGTCAACTACCAAATACTATTAAGTATACTCATGTTTTTATAAAGGTTGTATTTAATGCATGTTTTAATGTATTTTCTTTTTTTGGAAGCATATATTGAAGGAAAAATGTGATGGACTAACAACTCAAAAAAAAACATTAGCGTCACACATACACGCGCGACACAAAAACACATATCTATATTTATATCTATCTATCTATTATGATAGGAACACACTTTAACATCAATTTTTTATGAGTATCATGAGTTTTAATTCTATGAAATAAAAAAGAAATTAATAAGCTAACAACATTGGTTGTGAATTTTAAAATTTAGTCATAATATTGAATGAAATGATGAATAAATAAATTTTCAATTTGAGTAAAAAAATTGGTATATCATATAATAATAATAGTAATATTCGGATACAAATTATTATATTAATTTAATTAAAAAATTTATAATGCTAATGCAATTTTGTGGAAATTATGATACTTTTATCGTGTTTTAAAAGAAAAGATAAAAAAATAATTGATAACATTAATTTTTATGATAGCTAGACAATTTTATTTAATATTCAAAGATTTCATCTTAAAATAATTATAATATCAAACAGATTTTTTTTTTTTTTTGGATAGACTTATCAACTGGCTTTGCCAACACAAGCTTATAGTTTACTATACTTGTCAAAGTTGTTAAATAGTTGTTTTGATTTTTTTTTTTTTTTTCTTCAGCAAATGCAAGTTGGAAGAACCATCGAATTAATTTTTTTTGAAGCAGGAAATTCATGTTATGTATTTTTGAGAGTAATCAAATTTCAAATTGTGAGAATATATCTCATATCTCATCACTCCAATAATATTTTTAAATTGTAACAAAATTTTATATAATTAACATACTAAAAAATTAAATTAAAATTCAAAATTTTATGCTTAACACAGTCGATTTTTATTGTAATAAATGGGATTAATTTTGAGTTAAATATTTAGGGCGATGGAGAAAATAATATATGTCTACACATAATGATAATCTTTGCTCTAGAAATACAGCACTTGCTCACTTTTGACAGTCAAGCCGATAAATTAGTTTGTGAAATAATTGAGGACCACCATTATCAAAATTAGACAGCAATAATATGTTAAGGCATAAGCAAAGAGACACCAACTTACAACAGAGAAGAGCAAAAAAAGTTTCTTAATCTCAAATCTTGGGGTCCTAATTCATTGGAAGCTGTTTAAAATTGTTGTGAAATTAAGATTATAATAAAATAATGATCTTCCATCAAATTTATTGTCATAATTATTGTAATATGCATAGTTGGAGTAATATTTCCCAATCTGCACGTACCTAAATAAAAGGACTCTTTCGAACATAAAATAGATCTTCTCCAAATTAAAGAGATGTCATATAATAGGAGATTTAATAACTCAATTCATTAAATGAATTAGAAAAATAAATAATAAGCAGCCACGTTGACAAGGAAAATTAAGATTATTATCTAGAATGCAAAGGATTATTGGTGCAAATCTGTAATTTGATAAGACACAATTGTTTCAATGATCAAAAAGTCAAAAATTTAAAGTATAAATATGAGACAATTGATTAGTTTTTGTTTTATATTTTATTGTTAAGTATACAATGTATATGCGAGGGGTAGTTAAAAAAGAGTACGTTTGGTTAGAAAAAACAGCCCCCATGCAACATCAAATTGACATTAGTATATTATTTTAATATTAGTAATTATTGAAAAGAAAGTTAGATTTTGGTTAGACAGCTCTTGGCACAACTTGATTTAGTTTATTATTATTATTATTTAATGCAGAAATCTTCTCCAAAATCTAGACCAACGAAACATTTTAAGTCGCGCTAATTAGTGTCATTTACATTCTGTTAACGTTGGAACTAGATGCTAAGGATTTTTCATGGAAATAAAAATAAAATCAAAACGATAGCTCCTTAGCATATATTCTTTTAAATATCTCACTTGTGAAGAACGTTTTTAAAGTATTCAACTGGTAACCATTTTACTATATTTAGTGCTAAATTCAATGAGGAAACAATTTTATTCCTCTCATTATCTTGTGTAAAATTATCTTCTGTTTTTACATAAGAGCAAATAAAATTAAACCTATTTAATCCAAACTATTTAATTTAATCGGTCTAAAAAATTTTAGAGATTAAAAATTTTAAATCAATCTATAAATTAATATTTTTCAAAAGGCTATTGTTAATTTAAATTATAAATTAAATTAATTTTAAATAGTAAATTGCCAAATTAAATTGTTTAAATAAATATTAAATATATTTATTATTATATTATAATATTATAATAAAATAATATATTAATTATTTTATTAATATTATATGACAATAGACAAAATATATTGTTCTTAAAGTCACATATGATAATTTTGTACAATAGACAAAATAAAAATGTACATATATATTATATAAATTAAACTCCACTTATAAATATTTTAGGTCATGCCAGAATAAGAAACATTTAAACAATACTAAAAATTTATTTGAC
>JAWDEX010155668.1:0-20372 GCA_035221805.1 Trichilia hirta | reverse complement strand
AACATAGAGAAAAATTAACCAAGAAGGCGTAATATTTTCTTCGTTTTCTTGGTTAAAAATTTTGATTAACAAAAAAGACTAAGAAGGGAGAATATTTTTAATATTCTCCCTTCTCTTAGTTTCACATTTTTTGAAAAACTAAGACGGCGGCATATTTTTAATATTCTCCCTTCTCTTAGTTAAACATTTTTTAACTAATAGAAAAGGCTAAGACGGCTGAATAGTTTTAATATTCTCCCTTCTCTTAGCTCAACATTTTTGAAAAATTCAGACGGCAAAATATTTTTAATATTCTCCTTTCTCTTAGTAAAAATTATAAATAAGGGTAAATTTTGAAAAGTTAAAATTTAAGATCAATATTTTTGGTAACCGTTTTTACGGAAATTGTAGGGTGCCTAACACCTTCCCTACACTTAATTAACCTCCCGAGCTTGGAATCTAAAATATTTAGGTGATATATCCCCCTATTATTTGGATGGATGGCGACTCCATTTTTAAATTTTTCTTTACGTCAAATTTTAGACGACGTCAACAACTGCAGTAAGGAAGTAACCGGCTACAGTGAGACGGTTACCCACTGCAGTGAGAGATTCTCGCTGCATCGAGTTCTTGCTTTTTTTCTTGCATACTTTACCTTCAAATGCGATTTTTCATTGATCCAAAAGTCCAATTGATGAGATATTTTTTTTAATGAAAGCTAATAAAATAAGGATTCTATTGAAACTAATCTTAATAAGTTTCAGATTAAACTGAAAGACAAATAAAGGTAGCAAGTAAGAGGTTTAAAATTAATTTTATAAGCTATTCTGTGCACCTTATCTTCAAATGCAGATTTCCATTGATTGGGAAGTCCAATTGACAAGTTATTTTTTTTAATGGAAGCTAATAGAATGATGATTCTATTAAAATAAATTTCTATCAATTTTGAGTTAAACTAGGATAGTTAGAAAGGCAGCAAATAAGAGGTATAAAATTAATATTTTTAACCTTTAAAAATGAAATTTCTATTTTTACCCCTTTTCATTTCCTCTTTATTCTTAATTTATATGGACAATATGGACTTTATGCCTTCATTAAAATGATTCACAAATCCAAAAATGTATTCTTTTTTTTTTTCTCTTCTTCTTCTTCTTTTTCTTCTCCTTCATCGTAAGATACTCTCTTCTTTTTCTTCCTTGAATAAAAGTTCTTCCCTTAAATTTTTTTAAATTTCTCACTTAAATCAGTTTATTTTCATCATTCTCAAGCTTTTTAGTCCATCAATTTCTAGTTTTAGCCATTGTTTATGGAGAGAAAAAAGAAATGGAAAGCTAGGGTTTATGGAAAAAATTGAGAGCTTTTGTTTTGGTTAATAATCGAGCAAGAACTTGGTTTTCTTAAACTAAAAAAGCTCCTTTTGTAAGATTTCTACGTAATTTTAAGTTTGAAATTGTGTTTTGATAAAAGTTAGAGCTTAGGTTTATTAGGTTTAGGAAATCTTAAAATTTAGGCTTAAATTTGATGAAATTAGATGTGTATTAAAGAATTGATTTAGAAAGTATGAAATGAGAATGTAAAATAATTTAAATTAAGGTTAGAATAAAAAACTAGACGGAGTTACTATTTATAAAAACTATTTATTCGAATGTTAATTTCTTCAAAAATTACTATTTGATCATTAGACTCATATTTAAGTAAGAGTTGTAAGTCATATGAGTAGTTATTGGGTTTTAAATAGATGAAAATTAGGCGAATAATTAAAATCACTAAAAAATTCAATAGAATAGATTCAGTTGTAAAAGTTTATTATTTAAAGTATGTTATGATTTATAGATTTCATTTACTACTCTTTGGAATCAAGAATTTGATGAGTTTGTTAATATTTATATCGTTTAGGTATTGAGAAATCAAACAATAAAGTTATGAGGTACGAACGATAAAGGGAGTGGATACCCTCTCCATTAAGTGAGTGAATTTTGTTATATTTTTTTTTTGTATTTTATAAAGTTCTTTTAATACTCAATATAATTTATGTATCATAATTTAAGCCATTTGGAGGCGATAAATTTATTGTTGTAGTGAAAATTAGGAAGAGGTCTCCTCATTTGTAGTTTATGATTGATGATTTTGTTATATTGATATTGATTTGTTTGAAAGGTCGGAGACTGATTTTGATATTATACATTGATATTGTTATTTGAACTTTGGTGATTTGAATGATGGTTTTATATTAATTTTGGTCAGAGAGCCCTTATTATGAATTAATTTGACAATATGTTTTATGATATATTTATTTTTATGATATCTTAATAATTTTTACGATATATGATTTATGATTCATTTATGTGTATGGCCAAAGGCCAATGATAAGACTTTAATCTTTATGTTTTCTTATAAACTAGGTATCTTATATAATTATAATGTTAGACCTCATTATTTTAACTTATGATTGAGATTGTGATGATTTTATGGTCAGAAAGCCAAGATATTATTTGTTTGATTTGATACGTGATATAAGCCAAAGAAGCCTTAGCTATAAAAGCTTAAACTATAGCTATAAAGTTAAATAATCTAGAGACAGACTTATTAAGATGTTGCCTAAGTGAGTGGGTGCATCAATGAGGCCGATAAAGGGTGGTGATACTTTATTTGTGATAGAATAGCTCGCTAAATGAGAATATAGAGGTCAGTCGTGTGAGAATTCGTAGGCTACTTTGGGCTAATGTCAGTGGTGGCCTAAAATTTTAAAACAAATCATGCATCATGTGTTTTATCATATAAACTATATTTATATTGAGCACTCATTGTTTTAAATGCATAAAAAAACTATTAACGGCTTAAGTTTGCTCATGATTAGAGTAATCGTTGAAAAAGTGGCTTGCTCAATGATTTTCTTGATCATTTTAAAAGTTTTACTTGATAATTCAATTTTTTCTCATTTCTTCATTTTATAAATGTTTTACTATAATAACTTGATTGATTCAAAAATTTTATTTTGATTGTTTTTCTTCTTATGAATGTTGAGATAAATATCCATTATATATATTATATATTTTTGGTCTACTCATAGATTATACTCCCGTATACTCATCCCCTCACTCTTTAATTTTAGATGATCGATTGCAGGAGAGATAGTACAGTAGCAGTGGTGATCAAAAGCAAATTTTTGAACTATTGGTATATATCAAGAGTATGATTTGCAATTAAAGAAAGTTATCCATTGAGAATTATATTGTAAAATATTTTATGATATGAAAATTAATACATTTGAATTATATGATTTAAATGTTTGTAAATTATTTTATATGTTATTATTTTAAAATGTTCTTTATTAAATTGTATAATTGGCATAATATGAAATTATTTTTTATTTATTTATTTGTTTCAATGCGCGATTTCTAAAGGTCTCAGAGAGATCAATATAATTTATATTTATAAAATGATTGATAAAATATTTGAAAGTACATGTTTATAATTACACAAAGATAAGTACCTGATTAGCCTTATAGGCTTGAGAGTGCTATTCAGAGTTTAGAGTGTGTCATCATAATCTATGGCAGTTGTCACGTATGGAACCCACGGGTAGGAACGTGACACGGACTATACTCTCGTATACTCACCCTTTCACTCTTTCGTTTCAAGTGATCGAGTAGAGGAGAGATAGTACATTAGCGGTGGTGATCAAAAGCAAATCTAAGAACTATTGATATATATCAAAAGTTTATTTGTATTTAGAAAAAGTTATCCACTGAGAATTGTTTTGTAAAAGATTTTATGATATGAATTCGATATGTTTAGATTATAGGATTTAAATGTTCATAAACTATTTTATACGTTATCATTTTGAAATGATCTTTATTAAACTGTATGATTGTTATGATGTGAGATCTTTTTTATTTACTTATTTGACGTATAATTTCTAAAAGTCTTGAAGAGACATGTATGATTATGTTTATAAATAATTGAGAAACTGTTGAAAGTATATCTTTGATTGCACAGATAACAGATATCTGAATAGTCTTACAAGCCCAAGAGACATATTCGGGGTTAGAGTGTATCTCGAGGATCTGTGGCGATTGTTACGTGTAGATCCAACGGGTAAGGGTGTGACATATATATATAAAATCCATCTTTCATATATTTCACTGACCATATATTCTCACCAATAATCATATCATGATATCAGTTTCATCTCTCATATGCATACAATAAGCAATCCATTCTAATATATAAAAAATATATTTCTTCTTTCAAAAATTTCATAACTTATATATTGCCCACCAACTAAAATCATGGTATCAATTTATCGATCACATATATTCATTTAAAAAAATCCATATCCTTATTTTTTAAACTAAAACCTAATATAATAATTTAAGTTTCATAATACTACAAATAAATTAATAACAAAGTATATGGACAAAAAGGAAAAAAAAAATTACAATGTTTCTTCTTTTTTTTTTCACTTTTCTCATTTCCCCCCTTTTTTTCTTCATCTTTTTCTTTTTCTTTTCCTTCCTTTCTTCCTTTCTTTCTTTCCTTTCTCCCTTGAACGTTTTTTTCTTTCTTTCTTAGGCTATCTCATGGTTTTTAATTGAAAAATGTTAATTTTCTAATTTCTTTACTAACTTCGAAAAATAAATGGCTTGAATTATAACTTACAAATTCAATGGTCAAATTTAATTCACCTTATTTTCACTTTATATGGCTAAAAATAAGCTATATCTTAAACTAAATACATGGCCAAAAATATGTCAATAAAATGGGACAAATAAAAGACTAAAATTAAAAGCAAATGAATGGCCAAGATTGAAGACAAAATAGATGGGCTTATTTACACAATTGAGCTTAAAATAAATCTATAAGTTTAAATAAAATTATTGGGACTTAAAACTAATTTATAAATGTAAAGTCTATTTAAATCAAATTCACCATTTAAGCGATAATTTAATTAAGTCCATTTTTTTTTACAAGTCTAAAATTTTTTATCTAAACATAACTTTTAAGCCCAAATTTCAATTATAAACCAAAACTCTAAACTGCATGTAATATTAATTGATAAAGAGGAATAAAAATAGTGCAAAATCACAGATTTAAAACTAAAAAAAAATATTTCGGGCGTTACATATATATATAAGTGTCATCATTAGTTTTCAAACCATATGAATAAAATATCAACATCATCATTAACGGTAAAAGGAAATTCATATTTTTTAAAATAAATCTTAGCCCCATGACCACATACATATATCAAACTAAATACATGCCATTTATATTTATTTTAAAAATAAAAATATATAAATTATTTTCCTATTTGAAAAATAATAATTTGTACAAAGTATTTTAAAAATTACATAATATATAAAGATTCACCCGCAATAAAGGGAGGGTGTTCACTCCCTCACTAGTTTCTTTGTTGATTGGATTTCTACTTTACAGTATTGGTGCCTAATTGTTACATATTGAATGCTATTAATATTTAATTCTATTCATCATTGTACAATCCCCCAAAATGATACATATATGCATGATATGTGTGAATCTTGTATATACATATGACTTTTATTTTTAATCCAAAAAGATAACCTTAATAGGTAAACCTTAGTAATCACATTATAGAGCTTGGAAAGTGCTTTTTATTGATATTTTTATGTGTCCTCTAACTCCTTTTGAATAAGCAATTATGACCTTTGAAATTTTAACACATAAATCAGGGCTAAGCTATTCACTAAGTTGATTTTTGTTAGGTTCAAGAGTATGCTGCTCATGTCAGGAGTATGATTAAGTCAAGAAAATTTTGTTTGGGTCAAAAATACTATTCTCGAGTTTAGAGTATTATGCTTGCATCAAAATATTATGCTCGGACCGAAAACGTTGTGCTTTAGAAAGGGAATATTATGTTTGGGTCAAGAATATTTGCTCAAAACTTGAAAACTAAAATAAGGTAATAGAACCTATAAAAATTAGGATGTTTCAAAGGCATTTTGATAAGGCAAATGAGCTTTAATTTGATATTATAATTACTCGTTAGAAAGGATTTTCATTTTAGAAAAATTTTGTCTCTAATAGATTTTGCCTAAAAATAGCTCTATTTTTCAAAATATAAGGATAATCACCAATAATTGTTAGGATTATTTCCTTTCTTTTCCAAACTAATTTCAACCCTAATCTATTTGGGTGCAAAAATCAAACTTTTAACCCAATTTCAATGCTTTAAGATCAACCAATATAGAGATTTATTCAAACTTTAAAACATAATTTAAAATAATATCACTATATTCACAAATCAAATAATTAACTCATGCACAGTAAAATTTATTTCAAAATTTATACTAAAATAAATTCTAAAACTTTATGGTGGGTGGAATACTTGCCAAAACTCAAGAAAAATTCTTAGATTTACTTGAATCTTTGAATTTGAAATATCCCCAAATTTGAGTTGAAACCCTAACTTGATCTTTTGAAAAAGTCGTAAAATAATAAAGCTTATAGTAATCAAAGAACGGTTAAGATGATTTACTTGCGTGAAAAATTAAGGAATTTAAGAGAGATTTGAAAGAAGAATCAAAATGAGAAAGAAAGTAAATTTCTTCTACTACGAAAAATGAAATAGAATGAAAAAAATGGAAAAGATTCTAGATTTATATGTTTATAGATCAAATGACAAATATGCCCCTTAAATAATAAAATGATCAAAATATTTCTAAGCTGAGGAACAAGTTTTTTAATTTCCTTCAACATCCATTTATTCTTTTAAATTATAATAAATGAATTTGCTTATTCAAAAGAAGAATTAAAAAGAATCAGTGAGTAAAGTAACTGGACATCTGAAAATTCCGATAATACAAGAATCGAGCACTGCTAACGATGAATATCTAAGTTGATAGTCAAGTAGATTTTACGTTAAAAAGAAGGTAAGTCCTTATTAAAGGACTAAATTATTTATTCACAAATTTTGAATTAATTAACTGATTTAAAAAATATGTTTATCTAATTATTTAATTTATTTTTTTCTCCTTCGTTTACTTTGTTGGTTATAAAATGGAAACGTTTCTCACAAGCAAAACTTGCTGCACTTTGAAGGTGTAAGAACAAGTACTTGACATATTTCTTTTGACTCCTTGAGGAAAAAATAAACGACTGCTTCATTATTTTCCAATATTTCTTCTCAGTATAATGGTGTACACGCAAAGATTCAATTAAATTTGGAATGGGGAATGAAACGTAGCTAATCTATTGGTTACGCTTATATTAATTTTATTAATTATTACCAAAATTAAGCCAAAATGAAATTATAAAACTTCAAATTCTGTAAATTAAATAGACGCATTTTGAATTATAAATTAAGTCTAAAAATTAATCCGTGATAAAAAACGGAGATAACATCTATATTTGGTTGTTAAGCTAGATTTTTTGGGTGCAATTATAATTTAGAATTGAAAATTGAAGTGAACCGGATTGTTTTAGAATTGAAAATAGCAAAAGGATTTTAGCATTTTGACTGAAGCTTTTCTTCTTCTTCTTCTTCTTCTTTTTTTTTTTTCTTTCTAGATTAATAAGAAGGAAACCATTGTTGCAAGTAAAACCTCCACCTCCACTTCCAACATCTTTAAAGGGCAAAGCATATTTGGTTTGTCTTTGCTTCTTTATAAAAACCGACTGCTTTCTTCTTTCCATTATTTCCCTTTATCAAAAAGTCGACAACATAAGATTCTTTTCTTATATGTTTTCAATGTAAATAGTAAAAGGAAGTTATCCATTGAATTAGTGGAGGAGGTAACTAAGGCCGACTTCAAGTACTAGTGAAAGAAAAAGGAAAAAAGTTTATTATATGGGCAACAAAAATTGGACAGATTCATACTGAGTACACAAATGGAGCAACGGCCTTTTAGTAAACTAATAAAATTTAACGCTTCCAAAGGGTAAAATATCATTTTTTTTTCTTATTTTTTGAATTAATGTTTCATTATTTCGCTTCAAAAATTATCTGATATGTTTCTGTCTTTTCAATTTTGTTTTTCAAAAAGTCGAATTAATCCAAATTAGATCTTATAATTTATGCGGATAAAATTAAAAACTAAGGAAATATTGAATAATTTTTGAAAAAAGTAATAGAATAATGATATATTGTACCAAAAAGTAGGGGAGAAACCATAGTATACTTCTTCTAAAATGGATACGCAACATCTCCTTAGTAATTCTATTTTTTTTTTTTTTTTTACTTTTTTTGTGAGTTTAACTTTAAAGAATAAAAGTCCATAGAGGAATAATTTGGCTGATTAGTTTGTCGTGCAAATGGGGTTTAGGATGTATATAAAATGAATAACAAAAAAGAAAATAGTTAAAAGAATAAATTTAAAAGTCTATTTATTAAATAAATTATATGAAACGATGGTATATCCTACATTATTCGTATACCCATTTAGTAAAATTTTGTCATATGTCTATTTAGTTATTCTCGGTAAAATTTCAATGCATAAGTTGTGTCTCAGTGAGTTTGATGGGGGATTTGTCGTAGAATGAATAAGTCATGTTTTTTAGCGTCCATTTGTGTTTAAAAATAAAAAAGTAAGTAATCTTTTTTTTTTCTTCATTATTTATTCTCCGTTCTTGTGTTTATATTTTCTTTTATATTCCTGTTGCAGTGTTATCGGTCATTTAAATCTTAATTTAATTCAACAATTTTGTTTTTTATTAGTTGTTATACCTCTTTTGTTAGAATTATAAATTTATTAACAAATTTTAATGATTATTACTTAAATTGGCCTCTCTAAATCGTATTTATAAAATGAGCATTACTTGGATGAAATCAATTTTAATTTAGAGTGAAGTTTTTGGAACTTACAAAAGTCAAAAAATATAATAATAAGATAAAAGAATTATTAAATTATAAATTTAATTTTATTACAAATTTAAATTGACTTGAGCAATTAACAATCATTTACCTGTCTAATCATGCATACCACTGGGAAACGGGTTAAAGATAATACTAGAAGCAGCAGCTTGTAGGAAACTTGATAACAAAGATAGAGCTCACGGAAGTTTGTTTTTATGACTTCTGTAAGAAGAGATAAGTTCTCTTTGCGGATTTAATATTAATTTTTAATTTCACAAAATTTAGGATTAGAGTTACATGATTTTTAAATATATAATAATCAATTGACAATTAATAATAACTTTTTTATGTTAAAAATGTTACTTAAAATTCAAAGTGTGAAATTTACTTGAAAAAACTCTATTTAGAAAAATACCAAATGGATGAAATACTCTTGTATTATTTTAAAATTTGTTTCATTTTTTATTACATAAGCTTAAAAATTTACCCGTTAAGATATATATTACTTTTAACATTTCCATAATAATTTGACACGGGCTAAAATTCCTACCCAATTTCCTGCACCATCCATTTATTCTTTTAAACTATAATAAATGAATTTGCATCAGATCAACCCAAAATCTAACTCATATTTGGATTCACCAATATGGATAAAATTGTTAAATTATACAAAAATTGATAATAAATTAACAAAAGGGGAATAAAAGAAGAATTAAGATGAATCAGGGAGTAATTAAAGTTACCGGACATTTAAAAAATTCCGATAATACAAGAATCGAGCACTGCTAATAATGAATATCTAAGTCGATAGTCAGGTAGATCTGTTGAGCATTATTTAATTTTTTTTCTTTTTCTTCTTTTACTTTGTTGGTTATAAAAAGGTAACGTTTCTCACAAGCAAAACTTGCTCCACTTGAAGGGGCAAGAACAAGTACTTCTTAAATTTCTTATGACTACTTGAGAAAAAGAAAAAACGACTGCTTTATTATTTTCCAATATTTCTTCTCAGTAAAAGGGTGGACAAGCAAAGGTTCAATTAAATTTGGGATGGGGAATGAAACGTAGCTAATATATTGGTTACACTTACATTAATTTTATTAATTATTATCAAAATTAAGCCAAAATGAAATTATAAAACTTCAAATTTTACAAATTAAGTAGACGCATTTTAAATTATAAATTAAGTCTAAAAATTAATCCGTGATAAAAAACGGAGATAACATCTATGTTTGGTTGTTGAGCTAGATTTATTGGGTGCAATTATAATTTAGAATTGAAAATTGAAGTGAACCGGATTGTTTGAGAATTGAAAATAGCAAAATGAAGCATTGTATTTTTTTTTTGAATTTGTAGATTAATAAGAAGGAAACATTTTTTGCAAGTAAAACCGTCACCACCTCCACCATCTTTAAAGGGCAAAACATATTTAATTTCTCTTTGCTCCTTTATAAAAACAGCCTTTTTTCTTCTTTCCAATATTTCCCTTTATCAAAAGGTCGACAACATAAGATTCCTTCCTTATACGTTTCTAATGTAATAGTAAAAGGAAGTTAGCCTTTGAATTAGTGGGAGGGGTAACTAAGACCCACTTCAATTACTAGTGAAAGAAAAAGGAAAAATGTTTATTATATGGGCAACAAAAATTAGACAAATTCATAGTGAGTACACAAATAGATCAACGGCCTTGCAGTAAAGTAATGAAATTTAATCCTTCTAAAGGGTAAAATATCATTTTTCCCCCATTTTTGAATTAATGTTCCATTATTTCTCAGTTTTATCAAAAATTATATGATATTTTTGTGTCTTTTCAATTTTATTTTTGAAAATTTTGAATTAGACCAAATCAAATCTTATAATTTATCAGGACAAAATTAAAAAACAAAGAAGTATCGAATAATTTTTTTGAAAAAACAGGTGGATAATGGTATATTATACCAAAAAATAGGGGAGAAACCGTCGTGTACTTCTTCTAAAATGGATGCACATCTCCTTAGTAATTCTATTTTTTCTTTTTTCTTTTTTTTACTTCTTTTATAAGTTTAACATTAAAGAATAAGAGTCCTTAGAGGAATAATTTGGTTGATTGGTTTGTCGTGCAAATAGGTTTAAGAAAAGAGTTAAAAAGAATAAATTTAAAAGCCTAGTTATTAAAATAAATTACATGAGACGATCGTATATACTATATTTGTATATCCATTTAGTAAAATTTTGTCATACATACGTCTAGTTATTCTCGGTAAAATTTCAATGCATGAGTTGTGTCTTAGTGAGTTTGATGGGTGATTTGTAGTAGTACGAGTAAGTCATGTTTTTTAGTGCCCATCTGTGTTTAAAAATACAAAAGTCAGTTATATTTTTCTATTTTTTTCTTAATTATTTATACTCTCTTCTTGTGTTTATATTTTCTTTTGTATTCCTATTGCAGTGTTATTGGTCATTTAAATCTTAATATAATTCAATAATATTTCTTTTTGTCAGTTGTTATACCTCTTTTGTTAGAATTATAAATTTATTTACAAATTTTAATAATAATTACTTAAATTGGCCCCACTAAATCGTATTTATAAAAAGATCATTACTTGAATGAAAATAATTTTAATTTAGAGTGAAGTTTTTGGAACTTACAAAAGCCAAAAAAAATATAATAATAAGATAAAAAAATATTAAATTATAAATTCAATTTTTTTACAAATTTAAATTGACTTGAACAATTAGCAATCATTTACGTGCCAGATCATGGATACCGCTGTGAAATGGGTTAAAGATGTTACTAGAACCAGCAGCTTAATTATAGGAAATGTGATAACCAATATAGAGCTCACAGAAGTTTGTTTTCGCAACTTTTCATAAGAAGAGATAGTTTGTCTTTACGAATTTAATATTAATTTTCAATGTCACAAAAATTCTCACGATACCGCTGTGAAACGGGTTAAAGATGTTACTAGAACCAGCAGCTTAATTATAGGAAACGTGATAACAAAGATAGAGCTCACAGAAGTTTGTTTTCGCCACATTTTATAAGAAGAGATAGTTTGTCTTTGCAAATTTAATATTAATTTTCAATTTCACAAAATTGAGAATTAACAGTTACATAATTTTTATATAACATGTCAATTTTAGAGGGCAAAAAATACGTCGGGACTAGAATATTTTAATAAGAAGTAATTTTTGACAAATGTCAGGATGATTGAGAGAATAAAAATAAGTCTCACCTCGCGATAAAAAAAAAAAAATTTTGATTTGTATATGTGAAGTTAAAATTAATATATTAATAAAACTTTTTACCATAAGTTAATTGTAATTATCGAAAACAAAATTATGAGACCTAAGGATTAAGGTAAAGTGAACAATATCGTTAATAAGTGTTGAGTCAAGTATTATATTTTAAATATAATAATTTTAAATTCAAAGTATAAGATTTACTTGAAAAATCTATATTTAGAAAAATATCCATCAGATGAAATTCTCTTGTATTATTTAAAAAATTGTTTCATTTTTTACAACATAAGCCTAAAAATTTACCTGTTAAAATACATATTATTATATAAATTTTATTTAAATTTGTGATTTGTCACTAAATAATTAATAATAATTTTTTATTAAAAGTTTTATTGCTAAAAGTTATGCATACGTATACAAATTCAACTATTATAACATGTACTTAAAACATTCTATTAGGAAAAGATATCAAATAAATTTAAGGAACATTTTGATTGAATCTCGAGTGTTAAGGAACTTATAAGGTAGAAGATGGACATCAAGATCTTTGATAATTAATTCAACAATACGACATACACAAATGCATACATAAATAGACATGGCTTAGCTGCACTGTTATCACATGTTTTATACAAATTTTTATTTTTTTTTAAAATTTTCTTCCTACTCATTAAAAGAAAAAAAAGATATACGATAAATGACATAATTCTGTCACATTTATTTATATAATTAAATTTGTATTTTGTATACGAATGTGTATGTATAACAATTCTGTTCAAGTAATCATCAAATGGAAGTAGCTCATTTTCCGGAAATGCAAGTAATTTGTTATATAAATGATTTCTCAAACCTTATTTTCAATTTTAAGGAAAAGTTATCAGCAACTGTCAGTCAGCATCAATTACACAGTTGAGTCACCTTTAAAGTTTAATCATTAAAGCCTTTTTGAAACCACCACCATATGCCCCTGATTCAGCAGCTAGCCTTTCTGAGTTGATTAAATACTTCCAAGTTCAACGCATAATTCAACAATTGATCATCAAATTTGCATGCAATTGCCAATTGAGTCGCAGCATGGATCAGAGGTTGAAGACGGCTGCTGAAAATGGAGGTATCGATGAATTCTATTCTATTCTTGAACAAGATTCATCTGTTTTGGATCGAATTGATCAGATACCGATGGTTGAGACTCCTTTACACGTAGCTGCAAGTGCTGGAAAAACTCGTCTAGCAACGGAGATAGCTACCTTAAAGCAATCATTTGCTTGGAAGCTAAACCTTCTAGGGTTTAGCCCCCTGCACTTGGCTTTGGAAAATGGCCACGCTCAAACGGTGAGAGCGATCATAAAAATTGACAGCGAGCTCGTTCGTGTTAAAGCAAAGGGGAGGGTTACCCTCTTGCATCGTGCAGTTGAAATGGATAATATCGATCTTGTGGCTGAATTTTTGTCTGTCTGCCCTTCATCTATTGAAGATTTGACAGTTGGATTGGAAACCGCTGTTCATGTTGCCGTGAAAAACAGTAACTTCAGAGCTTTTAAGGTGTTGATAGGATGGCTTCACTGGTTTTCCTACAAAGATGAGATCCTAGAATGGATGGACGAAGATGGAAACACCGCTTTGCATATTGCAACATTTACAAATCAACCTGAGGTATAAGCTCTCAGACATAGTATTATTAATTGTTCTAGTTGCTCCCTTTAAATTAATCAATGAAACTATATATATTTCATAAACCTATAATGTCCGATAAAATTCAAATTAGAAGAACATGGAAAACAATGAAAGATAGGATGCACAAACTATAAAATTTAGTACTGAATACAAGATGTAGGTTAATCAAACATCATCTATCAAAGATTTAGAATATTATAAGATCATCCCTTGTATCTTCCTTTATTATGTAACATGTAACCGGTGTTAGTTAATAGAGATCAAATGCAATTTTTAAATTAATAAAAAAAAAAATAATAAACCAGTATATTTACCATTGATTTTGGGCCTCTTATTCCAACAAAAATAGGTTTATAAGAGTGAATTCTCAATTGTCGTGTTTCATCTGAGGTCTATAATTGGTACTTTAGCTTAATTTTGAAAGCACAATAATTAAAAATTTTCAAATTAGCTATGACTTTAAAGTTGTAACACTTTAATTTCAATCTTAATTACAAACATCTCGTCAATATTTTTCAAAGCATAACATTTAATCAAAGTATATGATAATTAAACACATTTTATACTCCAATTAGGGGTTTCTTCTTCTTCTTCTTTTTTTTTTTTTTTTTTGTTTTGTTCAGTGGTTTCTGTGCGTGCGTGCGTGAGTGTACACACACACGCTTTCCAATACGTAAAATTCTTAATTTTTCAGATACCTCAGTACCACAGATCTTCCTTCGTGTATAATGTATTCATAGGATACTTGTTTACCTATACGTGTATTTAAATTTACAAATTTTTAAGTTATCCAGACCATGTATTGATAATGTATAATTTTCTATTTGATGATATAGGTCATGAAATTATTGATTAAAAATGTGAATATAAATGCCAAGAACTTGGCTGGTATGACAGCCATGGACATCTTCCACCTTGAAAGAGATACAATGGACAGAGAGGTTGGCAATATCCTCCAGCTTCATGTTAAAGCAAAAAGAGATTCTGAAATTACCAAGTCAACTATATCACTTGCAGAAAAATTCACTCTTGGGTTGTCATTTTGGGAAAAATGGTACGAAAATTTCAGCATTGTAGCTTTACGGGGCCCCAAAAAAACTCCGAATGATGTCCAAAATTTAATACTTGTGGTAGCAATATTGATTGCAGCAGCCACATTCCAAGCAGGTCTTAATCCTCCTGGAGGATATTGGCAAGAAAACTTCTATGCAAACACCACAACTAGCAATAACACTGATAACGGTGGGCAGCAGATTTTGCACCGTGCAGGAAAAATGATTCTGAATCCTTCCCATCTCTTTGTTTTCTTTGTTACAAATACCCTAGCTCTTTTTTCATCAGTCGTCATAATACTTATATTGATAATCCGGTTGCCTTATTTTCTCATACTTTACACATCTTCAATCTGTCTCTTAAACGCGTATACACTTTCACTCTTATTCACATTTCCATCGGGAAAAACTACAGACACCAGTGCATGGACGGTTATGTTTTCGGTTTTGGCTGTTATATGTTCACTGATAACACTGGCAGCTCTATTCATTCCCTTCGTGGTAATATCATTAGGTCATTGTCAGAATTCAGTGGAAAAATTAAAAGGACGTCTGGGTTATCTCCATTGTCTATGATAGATGGTGGGCGTAATAAAATTTTGATATATATATATATATATTTGCATTTTCATGGTTTGTACTCACGGTACATTTGGTAACTAGGTGAGTAATATCATCTTTTATTGTTTTAGATTACATAGCCGACGAGTATAATAACAGCTTGTAGAGGTTTTGTTTCCTTAATTTGAATGAAAGCCAGATCCTTTCATGGCTTCTCTCATAGATTTTGTATAGATCGTATATGTAAGTTACATTCGGATTAAGTTAACAAGATATCGCTCCCAAAATTTCTTCAATTTTCTGGTTTTCTCGTTGGTAGGGCTGCTTGGATGAACAAGATTACCCTTAGACAAGCCATGTTTTTTATAATTATTTATTTATTTATACATTTAAATGACTTTTCTATATCATAAATTTTAGGCCCAAGATATATTATAGACTAATATTGTGTTAATATTTTCGGTAGACTATTTTAAGTTAAAATTCTTAATAATATTGGTCTGTAGATTATATTGTGAAAGGGAATAAAGTGCATGTTTAAGATAAAAATATGCATAAATAATAACTATTTTATTTTAAGAATCATGTGTAAGAAAAATAAAGTTTATGGATTCAATTAATTTTTTTAGGATATAAATATATGTAGGGCTGGGAAAAAAACTCAAGTTTTAGCATATTGATTAGATTCGATTAATTCGGAGATGGATTAAAAACATTTTTGTTGCGACCGATCCAATCCAAGTCTCAATTTTAAACAGTAAATTGTATGCAATGCACGTCTTCATTACTTAATATTAAGTTTTATTCAAGTTTCTTTTATTTGAATCGGTTCAATTCAGTCTGGTCGGATCTGATTTAATCTTCAAAATTTTTTGATTTCATGGGAAACTAAATTGAAAATTTTTGATTTATTGGGTCGGTTCAAATTTTGCAAAACTCCCCGTGCCCTACCATGTACATATATGCGCAGATTACTCTTTGTTTTTGGATTTGTCACAATTAGCCTCGACAACAATTTTCTCCAAACCTTAACCTCTTTCTACTCCTTCATAACCTCCATATAAAAGAATAAATCAAAGTTCTTGTAAGGAAATTGGCGAATTTTAAGGGTTTTTTTTTTTTTTTCGTTTTATTACTATTAATTATTTATATTATGAAAAGTAAGATTTTTAGATAAATGTTTATGATTTGTGAAATTGATTTGGGAATTTTGTATCTAAATGGAACGTGTTATGATTTATAAAATTAATTCGGGGAATTTTTTATATGAATTGAAAGTGTTTATCATTTGTAAAATTGATTTGAATTTTTATGGTGTGAATTGCAAGTGTTTATGGTTTGTGGAATTAAATTGAAATTCTAGGGTGTGAATTTGAAGTGTTTATGATTTGTGGAGTTGATTTGGAATTTTGCATTACAAATTGGAAGAGTTTATAGTTTTTAAAATTAATCTAAAATTTTGTGGTAATGTAAAATATTTATGATTTGTGGAATATATTTGGGATTTTATGTTATGATTGAGACTATGAAGCGTTTATTATTAGTAGAGTTGTTAGAGATTGATAATAATGCGTGAGATGGGGAAAATTTTAAAAATTTTAGTGTATTAATTAATAATAGTAGCTTAGTCTAAAAATTTTATAAATTTTTAACTTTAATTTTGTAAAAAATGATTTAAAAGGTGAAACTAGACATATCCAAGAATATATCAAATTTTGTTTTAATAAAAAATATTAAATTTTTTTTTTTATTTTTCATAATTTTTTAAACTAATCCCAAAATACTGAAAAATGATTTTGTAAAATTATTTGAATAAAAATTTATTTTAGTTAAACTCAATCTCTTTTAAAAATTATAAAACTTTGGGCATTATTTTTTATTATAACATATTACAATTTTGTAATCAGATTCTAGTTTTTGAATTCTTATGAAATTTTTTAATTGAGACAGCTCGATCCAAAATTTTGTTGACAAAATTTGAGAACTACGAAAGTATATTTATTTAAAATAGTTTTGAGACGAATTGAACAAAAAATTCTAATGATATGTGATCTATATGCTTATATAAGTGCTAAACATTTTAATTATTTTTTGACAAGTGATTTATTTATTAATAATTAGAAAAAGAGAGATGCTTGATATAGTTTAATTAATAAGAAAAATCATTGATTAAATTAAATTCGAATTTACAATGTTCAAAGATATTAAGTTGTTTAGGAAATTTGATATTAAAATTGAAACTAATAAATATTATTTTTATATGCTTTTAGTTATCAATAATGGCACTCATGAAAGTTAATAATTGATTTAAGGTTAAATTGAGTAAAACTTTGTTTTTTATTGTTATACTTTGCTATATTTTTAATAAAATTTATGTATTTTTATATTCATATTCAACATTGAAAGTTTTCATTTTATCATAAATGGAGTGTTTTGTTTTCACTTTGTATTTCTTAATTTTTAATTAATTTAAACTTTAATCATATGTCGTCCTTTAATAACTGAAAAAAGAAAAGACTTGACCTTTTTGAGTAAAATGTGTAAGAAATTTTAAAATATAATATTTTTTAAGATAATTAAATTTGATTTTATAAAATATTTGTATTAATTAATTTTTATGTTTTCTTCTACTAATTTAGAATGCATGTGAAAGAGATAAGAATAATAATTTGTGTACCCGAATCGTTTTTGTGTTGTATTTTAACCGAGTATAATAAAATTTTAGTAATTATAAATACGATTCTTTTATTAATCATTTTAAAATTATATATATAAATACAATTCACTTATTATTTATATATTAAATAAGTTATATTTGTATTACATAATTAAATATGATCAAATACTATCATCATTTAATTCCAATAGATATAATTATTTATTAAACAAAATTATCTAATTTAATATGATTAAATATGGTTAACTTTATAAACATTAATTTAATTCATTTAATATATATATATATATATATATGTTTTAAAAAAATAAATAAAATATCAAATTATTAACTAAATGAATCTGAAATAAATTGATGAATGAACAAAATCAAATCTAGATAGGACTTGTTTATTAATTATATTGAATACAAATATAATTAATTTTTTATCTCAAATTTATTTCTTCCTATTGAATTCATATAGAATAATCGTAACTTAATGCAAATCACAACTTTAGTAAGAAAGACTCGAAGAAATTAATTAAATTAGGGATAATTTTAGTATTCTAAAAGATTAACTTCTACAATAAAATAACTTGCAAGGTGTAAAGAGAAGTCCAAGATAAGGCCCAAATCAAGCCTGTGTTGACGCCCAAGAGCAACGTCAGGCTCAAGACCCAACAACAATAAACAAAGGTCATTCTTCTCCGCGCGCCTTCGAAACGGATTAAATCCTCCTCTTTCTCGCAAACTTCGCTCTTGGCTCTCTCAGTCTCTGTGAGTTGCTAAGCCACCGAAGAACAAACAAACGAATTATGTTAGCAGCAAATCCTATCGTTCTCTGCAGTGCCATCCACACTCTTCTCATTTCTCACGCTCCACTCGTTGCAAGCTTTATTTATCCCCGAATTGTTCTCGCCTCATCGGTTGTGGAAAATCTTCGAAGTTGAGTTCACTGTCTCTGCTTTTGTTAAGAAGAAAGTATAGCGAGAGGTTTAGCTTTAATTCTTCAGCATCAGAACCGAAAGTTTCTGGGGTGGTTGGGAACGATGTCCTGCCGAGTTTTCCGCAGCCGGTGTCTGTCAAAATACCATTTGGTGACGGACATTTAAGTTTAAAATGGTTATTCAAGCTGATCTTTTGAATAAATATATGCATAGTTAGGGTCAGCTGGCTTCAAATTGAGCTTTTGTGGACTTCTGAACCGTGAAACAGATGGCAGTAAGTGTAAAGATTAAAGAAATTTGTGTTGAAAGATGATGATGAATTTAAAAATTATGTTTTACAATTGTTGATGACTGATATTCGTACGAATAATTGAATTATGAATTAAGAAATTAAAGGTTTCAACTCCCTGCATAGTGTTTGAGCATTTGCTTTTCTTGAACTAAACATTTGAATTATCAAATGGATTGGTTAGTTCTCCTTGAAATTTGCGTTTAGATCTTTTTGGTTCTTATGTGGGAAATAAACTATACTCAATGCCTTAATTGCTTTACAAGCTTTATCTGTTTTGACAGAAAATATATCTGTGAAAACTCCTGTTTGGTATTTTTTTTCATTCATTTTTGTTTCAGCAGGACGATGCATGATATGAAACTTGCAGGTCTTCAACTGCCTTGGGCAAAATGTTTCTCTTTGTACCTGCAAGTTATTTTATTTTCAAGAATAATCCTCCCTCTAAAAAGTCTTCTGTTAAAGCGTTATTCCATATGGGGCTAAAATCTTCTCTCTCTCTTTTTAAAATTTTTTGCCTATGTTTTAACCATTTAATGGTTTTACTGGGAAAAGTTGTACTTATGTGTACTCCTTCAGTTAATTATTAAACAGTTTTGGTTGTGTTCTTGTAGATTTTGGTTGAGAAAGGCCATATGGGGAGACAAGCAAGTGGTGCTGTCACAGTGTCAGATAGAGAAACTGTAAGTACTTGTTTGCTCTGAAGGATCTACTTAGTTTGCATAAACTATGCTTAGTAAAACGTATATTTTGTTAATATCTCAGTAACCTTACCGTCATTCTAAGATTTCTCCACCATCATGACTTTATTACTGAAAAACAGATCCATATAGAGTAGTATTTAAACATGTAGAGATAATAATATCTTAATGTTTATGTGAATTTGTAGAGATACGTCAAAACACTTGACAGTAAGAAAAGAAGAGTGATCGTAGTGGTGTAAATATTTTCTAAAGCTGAATTAGAAAAGCTATCTCCTCGTCCTCAAGAATAAATAATGATTTTGATTAATGCAAAAGGGAAGGTAACTCATTTTTTTGAAGTATAAGGAACTTATGTTAATCAAGAGCTCAATTTTGTAAATTTAATCTTATTATTGATGATCGAGTCTAATAGTTAGATATTGAATTTTAATTTGTTTCTGAAATGACTTGATATG
>JAWDEX010155648.1:0-20376 GCA_035221805.1 Trichilia hirta | reverse complement strand
TCAGCTTTGCTCCTGCAAAATATCCAGTTATGCCAGCATTCTCCAATGCCAAGGTCGCAATCACGTGTTGTAGTTTTGCACCAACAAGGAGAACAAGCTGCATATATAAATAACAAATTAGAATAATAAAGCATGGGAGATACTCAGACATCAGACCATGTATTTTCAGCTAGGTGAATTTCTGTTCTAGAATGCTAAAGTGAAACTTGCTTAACAGTGAAAACTGAAACATATAATCTGTTGAATAATGGCAGTATTTCGTACTAGAGTACAAATGAGAGACTACTAAAATTTAAACTAAAAGTTTGAAATAAACCACAAAAATTAAAAATATATATATATATACTTACAGCGATAGGAATTATAGCAATCCAGAAATAGAGATTAGACCCTGTAGTATGGTACAAAAACCAAAGAATCATGCATTTAGTTTAGGAAAAACAAATATGATCTAATCATATTTAACAACAAAAGGGAACTGCAATTCCTATAAGAGTCTATTATTGAAAATAACAAATGTGGTTAGAGTGACCTCAGGAAATAAAAAGTTGGGACCAAAGAAAGAGGAAGGCAACATCCTCCGAATTATGATGAGGGCTTAATATCAAGTTTCTACATTTAAATCAAGGAAGCTTAAGAACGAACTATCTCAAACTCACTTTGCATTGATAATGACATACCTTTCACATTAAACAGCATGAAAGCAACGACAAATCCCCACAGGGGGGCGCTGCAAAAGGTTAAACAAACAGGTATTACAATGGGCCAACTTCTGAGAGAAATGCAATTATGCAAATCAGTTACGTTAGCCACCTAAAGCATGCTGCATCCCTTCATTATTGTTGCTACAACTTGAGATTTAAAGCAATTTGATAATAGCCTCTAAATCAACCAACAGATGGGAAAGGGGACCACATAAAAGCAGCAGAAAATTACTAAGAATTTTGCTCAAAATGAAAGAAATAGTCAGAAAAATTTCATGTGTATATTCCTCACCTCACACCAACTATCCTTTGGAATTCTTCTTCCATAGAGCGGATCATGTAGCTGTGAAAATCATATTTTGGAGAGAGGTTGTGGTTCTGCCATGAATAAGGGAAAAAAAGGTAAATATTCCTAAAGCAGTAATGTTCTTAGGTATTAAAAGGTAAAAACTATTTGTCCTGGTAAATCTGATTTTTTTTCTTTTAACAGAAACTAAATTAGGCTGATTTCCACATTTTCATGAATATTCCGTGAAAGTACTTTTAGGTATATGCATATGTTTTTGTAACATCAATCTTTAGCTTTTGGCTGATGTCTGCTATTTGAAACATACTATACGCAAACATTTTTGTGTTTATGTTGTTCATCTTTTCTAAATTTTGCATATACAACGTTTCCAATAATACAACCATATAATCTGACATAAGCAGATAGAAAAGTCCAGAAAGTTACAATGCATTCAAGCAATATCCTTATGACAACATATGTGTGAATATTCTTAAAAAATCATATTATGAATTGTAAGCCATATTGATTTTATATTTTTGGCATGCAAGAAACTACATACCATGATGAACCCTTTGCGCAGGGTAAGATAGTCAGCACGAACCACTGAATGCCCAAATTGGCGGAAGAAACAGGTCTGTAAGAGGACAAAACTAGCAACCTCAACAAAATGTTATCATGCAAATGCAATCAGTTAGGACTCTGATCACAGCTGTCAAAAGTACATATATACTCTTCCAATTATACTGGGTAAGAGAAAGCATAAAGTGCATTATACTTATTATATCCACTTAAATTGTAATTTAATTTCTGAAAATAATTGATGATTACTGTGAAAACAAATCCAATAGTGAATTATTTCTTTCATTCCACATCAATTTACTCTTTCAACACTCCTGTTCCAGCTTCTTGGTGGAAGTTTTCATTTCTTTTCTCCACGGTCAATTGTATATGCAGTATTGTTGGCTTAACCAAACTTCTAATTCAGTCGTGGGAACAAATATCTTAATTTGACAGCCTCCCTTTGGCCACCCTCTAAATTCTTGCAGACACCCTTCCATTGCTCTATTTCCATTCACTCATGCAATAGAGCAAAAATATATTACAACGGAATGTCAAGGGCAAGCCCTGCTTAGTTTCCAGGTATTAGGGTAACAATGAGTAAAATACATCAAAAAAATAAAAACAAATTAATATAGATGAAACAAGAATCAATATTCTCCACCTACCACCCAGATAACTAAACTATTCTTGACAAATGGATTTGACGTATGGTATCTCACAAAGGTTGTTTGCCTTCGCATTGTCAACTCCCTTGTGATTTCTGTTGCAAAAAATAGTTTTGCAACCCATTTGTGAGAAGAACTAAATAAAATCAGTTGATTAGAAATTAAATGTAACATTAAGGCATACATAAAACCACAGTGCCTATAAATCATAAAATTTTATTATAACATCAAATCCTAAAAACAGTTATTTGCAACTGTAGAATCACCTAGCAGTACAATCCACAAATCATAATCCACAAGAAAGGATGCAATACATATCTGGTTATCTGAAAAGGTTAAAAAGACTATTGCATGTACAGTGTAGCAGTAAAACCTGGAACTACAGATTTTATTGCCGTTTCACATGTGACTGCTTACCTGCTCCAACTAGAATGCCCAGACTTCACTATGTTTCTACTTTTGATTGTACTTCTTTATAACTCAAAGCAATTTCCGTTTTTATACCAATAAACCATTATTTATATAATCTGAACAAAATATAATTTGCTACAGAATTATGCTGTAAGTGCTAAAGAACTCAATCAGCACTTTCTCTTACTCAACAATTTTGCGAAACGTCCTGAAACCCTTTTGTTTTGACCAAGTTTATCTATAAACAATCCTAATTCCACATATTTGAGGTGAATTGATATCACCACATGTTGCTTAAGCTCTACCACCCAATCTACAAAGGTACAACTTAAACAATGTAAAACTTGAGCTAGGTACTAATTGAAGAATATACAGTATCAGCCACAATACAATCCTTAAATCAACAAAACTTGGACGTGTGTTTGATTATCAACACCACATAATCGCGTACAAGCTCACCAGTTATAGAATCATGCAGGTCCATATGAGCCTCATCCTCCCATACTCTCCAACTGTGGATCTGGTAAAATAATACAGCATTGAGCAATGAGAGAGGGAGAGAGAGAGAAGAGGCAATAAACTATTGGGATCTTGCATCACATGCTTTCCTGCTAAAAGGCCAGCCTTTATTACAATAAACTGCACTGCAGGGAAGCAACTTTGCACATACTTAAGCTTGATCTTCCCAAAGGAAACTTAAAATTTCACTGAAAACACTACAACTGCACAACACATTTTATTGATAGCATCTAAATAGATTCTCAGTTTCCAATGCGAATGCCTAACCTTCACAATTGCCAATAACATAGTTAAGCAGCTGTAAGATACATGTGTCACTGCCATAACAAAAACGAAGCGGTGCAACTGCTCAAGACCTTCATAAGAAACAAAAGGCTCGTGACCCTGTAACATAAAGGGGGGAAATTTTTCACCCAAAATAACTACAAATGTGAGCAGAAAGGATTCATAACAACATTTAAACAAAACATAGAAACCACTTAAAAATAAACATCTGACAAATGCAACGGCAAAATTTTATTGACACCACACCCCAGTACTGGTCTAATGCTTAAGGAGTCAAGCAAATAACAAACCACAAAGGCCAAAAAAAGAGCTGGCAATTATATCAATAGATTTTCTTTCCAATTTCCTTACACAAAGACCATAATAGAGGAAATAGAAAACCAAAGCAAAATTTTATGACAACAACTTTTGTGGATAAGTCACATACCTCTTTGCAGGTATTCTCATTCAACTCGTTCAACATTCTCCTAAAGGGATGAGGAAAAAGAAAATCCATTAGTAGTTTACGACCCTCAGAATATTTATTTTCAATCTCTTCATCAATCTCAGATCTGGTGCAAGGAGTAAAAGCACTATCATCAAACTTTGATGGAATGCAAATATTGGATATGGTACTCGAGGCAGCTGTTAAAAGAAGAGAAATAAATCCCCGCAGCATCATCTCTGAAGATAGAATTTTAGAAGATGAAACCTTGAGTATAACACGTGAGAAAAAAACCAGATGAATTTCTAGAAGTTGAAAATAGAAACTAATGAAGTATACCTTCTTTCATTTTCTCCAAAGCTGCAAGCAAAGGTTTTCGATTAGTTTTTCGCAACCACTACAAAAAATGAAGAAAATAATTTCAGTAACAATAACACAAAATGCATCCAGGTCTGTACCATTTGTTATTGTAGTTGAATAAATCAAAACAAATTTGGGATGACATGACAATGAAAAAACTGCTAAGTAGAAAAATTCTTCGATGGAATTGTTAATCAAAAGAATCTACGTGGAACCGGAACCATCAGAAAGTCATGATCCATGACCCCAAAAAATTACCGACAGCCCTTCCAATCCAAACAGCACAAAGTTATGAAGTATCGTATTTTAATTAGACAGCTCAAAATATACCACACAAGAACAAATACTTCATATCCTGATCAGTATACAGAAGAAATTAGAAACCCCTATAACTAAAGAAAATTCAATGACTCTGATTATGTATCTGTTTTCAGGAAAGTCAATCATCATTTAAGCATTCTTCAAGCCAACCTACAATGTAGCATACCACAAAAGAAAGCAACCCACTTCATATCACATTCTTTATAATCAGAATTAGGACAGTAAAACCTGAAGAAAATGTAAACAGGATTAATTGAAAGCCATAAATCAAATTCATACATGTTAACATGGAAAACATTTCATCTTAATATAAAAACCATGAATTATCAACAAGCCTACAACGTTTACCACTCAACAAAGCAAACCCACTTCACGCTTAATAATTAGGATACAGAAAACATGTACTAACGCATGCATATACCCAAATTAATTACCTAATACCACTACTTACATTGCTTAGGTGATGAATTGAGCGCTCCACGATCAAAGAAATAACTACAAAGATGGTCAATACTGTAGCAACAGACCATGTTGGCGTTAAAGCCAACGAACGCATTTCTTTTGTATTCTATTGCATTTCTTTCGCACCCTCTGCCATTCCTACTCACAAATTCCAAACTTTCGGTTCAAATATGAACCCAAAAAATTCACTCTCCTGGAGTAGACCCCACAAAACTTGTCCTTTGAATAAATTGAAAAGGCACCACCACACCAAAGTTAATCCTATTTGACAGTGACAACAAAAAAGGCACTACTCATTTATATTTTACAGACCCAGAAGAAAAAAATGAAAAAAAGGACTGTTTAAAACCTTCAAAAAGAGAAAATAATTGAAATGTTTCTAATGAAGTTGAAGAGATTTTTCACACAGAAAAATGCGAAGCTCGGCACCGAGAGAAACCGACTGCGCGTTGACTAGAGAGAAAACGCGCAAAACCAGAGTGACGTTTTCCCAGTATAATTAACTTCGATCTGGCCACTATTCAACTGACTCTTTCAATACTTTCTGGTTCCAAACATTAATATGCATAACTGCTTCTCACTCCTTAGAAAGCTGTTCTATAATTCTGAGACATAAACCAAATCTCCTGCACAGCTACACTCAAGTTCGGCCTCAGAATAAGACAGAAAGTAGATTCAAGGATTCATAAACCAAATGTACAAAGTACAAACTGTACCAAAGTGTTTAAAAAACATGTTCTTATGCGAAAAAAGGTAAGGAACCTGTCGAGTTCCTAGCACAAAGTACTTACATGGGAAATTAAAAAATGAAAATAAAAGAAAATTTGGAAAATTTTTAGAAGTTTATTTCCATCTGAAACAGTGAAAAATCCGATGAACCTTCCCAGAAAGGATCAGAGCCTTAAAGTTTTTTTTTCTTTCCTATTTTTCTTTTTATAATTTGTATTTTTAGAACTCTATTGCAGAGTTGCAGAGAGGCCTCCGAGTACCGCGTGTCACAGCTTGCCATTTAGCTTAGCATACATCGACGACGGAAAATAATAAAAATTTTGCAAGGACAGTAGAAAACGTCGTTCTTCATATGTTGGTGAACATATTTTGCTTCCTGTGCATTTATTTATTTTAATTCGGCAACTGGTTTTTTAAAATAAAAAATCTCCGCTTTTCTTGGTTACCTGGAACATGCAGCAAGACGGCGTCAGTACTAGAATCTCACTAGATACAAGACAGACACGTGTATTAACAATAAAGAATGTATTAAAATAATGAGCGGTGCTATCGTATAATTTATTTAATAATATTTTTATATATAAATTAATATGATATATTATTATTAATTAAATATAAAATAATATATTAATTTGTACATAAAATTTTATATTTTTAATTATTGTAAAATAAATGTAATGACTATACTGAGTTGAAATTGATTAAATTTTAATATTTTTGGTCCTTATTAAATTCTAAAATATCAAGTATATTATTTTATTATTAATTTTAAATATGATTTTAAAAAATATATAACGTGTGTTTTATAGTCTATTATATTATTTATGTTAATTAATATTATTCTGATCAAATATATTATTTATTATCTAATATTATTTTTTTATTTGGTTAAAATATGTATTTTATATTATATCATTTATGTTAATTAATATTATTTTGATTAATCATTAAAAAAAGAAAATCGAAGCAACCCTCTCCGTTGTTGATCAATCACCATCGACTAGATAATCACTCATGGCTACTGGTCGATTATTGGCTATTGCCATTAGAATGACGAAAATATTGTTGTGATACTAGTTTTTTAATTTATACAATCGTATAAAAAAATATTTTGATAAAATTTATAATTTTTACCAATATTTTCAATATTTGTCTGTTTTAAAAAAAATAATAATTTAACACATGCTTGATATAATAAATATAATATAATGAAACAAAACCCTTCATCAATTTGAAAAAAAAAAATAGAAATATTGAAATATTAAATTAAAAAATAATAGTATGCATAAAAAAGGGTTTTAACGGCTGAAAGAGTTGGCAGCCGTTGGTGTCAATTGACAATGAACTGTGATAAAAAGCAACCATATAATTTGTTACTTCCATAAAAAAAAAAAATAAAAAAAAAATTAAAAACAAAAAAAAAAAAAAAAAAAAAAAAAGATTACCCATGTATGTGCGTACGAAATCAATTTAATGAAACGACTCAGACTCTTAGGAATTTGGATTGAATTAATAGTCTTTAATTATTAAAATTCAATGAGAATAATGACGTGTCAATAGCCATGAAAATAACTTCCATTACATTTGCTATGTCTTTTCGAACGATCGTATTATTTATTTATGCAATTGAATTGTCATTTCGGAGAGAGAACGCCAATCAAATCCACTTCGCATGGAGCTCTCACAAGTCCCTTTAGGATATGGACAAAGGTTAAAACGAAAATGTCTTTTTATTCATTAGGATCTAAATCTTCGATTTAGAAATATAACAAATTAAAAAAATGTAAAAATAATTATATATTAAAGGGTATTAAGCAAATTAATTAAATAGTGTATGGGAAAATAAACGGGATAGAATCAAACTTTTAAAAATACTTTTTTTTTTTTTTATCCGAAGATTATTTTTAACAAAGTCAAAAGTGAAAATGATGGTTGATTGAATCGATTTCTTCAGTTTCCTTATTCTTTCCATACGTCCATCGAGGAGAGATTGATGTTATTGTCCACGTCCATCCAAATTTAAAGTAACCACTTCCCATTCCAAATGACTTTCGCTGAAAAAGCGCTTTTGCTGTTTCACATGCACATTAATTGCTATTTGATATAAATAATTAAAATCTTAATAACCATTGCACATGCCATGCAGTAAACCATAGATAGGAGAATACAAAATTTTTTGACCTTTTTTGTCCCCTGTTCAATGGCCAAGTGATGGTCAATAAAGTCTTCCTCCCCACGAATTTTGGATAAGATAACATTATTAAAAAGACCAAGACGTCAGTTCACAAAAAAGTGGAGAGGGCAAAAGAGGGAATGAAAAGACGTCCTCATACCTCTATACAAAGACCAGGACTTCTCTCGCGTAAGAAATGGAATGGAAAGATGTAGGGATGTTGTACCACCGGACGGGGTGGAAAAAAAAAATTTATTGTATTATAATAAATATTTAATTTTTGTGTGATATAAACAATGACAAAAATATTTTAAATTTAAATATTTAAACTTTTAGATATTAAAAAAAAATTAATTTTGTGAAATATATTTAAATTTTAAAAAATAATTTAATTCAAAATAAAATAATAACAAATATATAAATATGCTATTTTAATATAAAAGAACAATCATAAATCAAAAATAATTATAATTAAATGTTTTAAACAGTAATTAAAATTTTAAAATTAAATATTGTATATTACAAAAAAAATAATCAAACGTCATCAATTTTATTTAAATATGAATAGAAATTTTTTTTATAAATAAACAAAATAATTATAGAATAAACAATATAATAGCCTAACAAATATTATTTATAATAACTTTATACACTTACAAGTATATTATAAATTATTAAGTATGAGAAGAGAAAGAAATTATTTTTAATATTTAAAATTTAATTTTAATATTTTTATTATTATTTTATTTAAAATTTTATGGTATTAAACAGAATTAAATTAAATAAAAATATTTTATTAATATAAATTTAGTATAAATCCCTCATGAATCTTTACATTGCCCGTAAATCTTTCTTAAATTTTATCATATTCATATTTTAATTAAATAAGATACGAATAATTTTTAATTTAAATCCTTCAAATTTTTTTTGATACAGTTCAAATTCCAATATATGGAATATTTTTACCATCACTAGATGTACCAAGTCGACGCTCACGGGACTCACCCAACGACGTACATAACGACCAGCAGTGCCGACCGATCGAATTGAAGGCAGATTATCCTGGAAAGTCGATCTATAAGAATTTTATGCTCCATCATTTTGTCCATGCACGAATTGACAATTTTTACAAATCATCGACAAATTGTTATTTGAATACAAATTGAATCTCCGAAGAATTTGAATTCACTTGTATATAGAAACGACTGCACAATTGAAGCAATCATTGCAGGGAGGGCGGAACTTGGAAAGAAAGAAGCTACAAACTGGATATAACTTGCAATTTAACTTAAAACCTTTAAAAAATTGTTCATACCACAAAACCCGAATCTTCTCTCGTGCAAACACAACAAATAAAACTCCTCATTATGAGTCACTGATTGCAGTTGCAGGCTGATCTTCGTCTTCATCTGATTCTGATTCTGATCCTATGTCAGGGTCCAATGTCTGACTTGTTGCAGGCACGTCTTTGTCTGCGTCCAACTCTCCATCAGAGGCAGATGGCAGCTCAGATGCCTCCCCATCAGTGGTGGCCGGAGGCTGATCCACTGTCTCATCTTTCAAATCATTCTCACTGAAGAGATCCCTTTGAACAGGGACACTTCTTTGCTGCTGATAGGACATAACACTAGCAATAGCTTTAAGTGCAGCAGATGCCCGATTGCTATCTCCAACCGCCTCGTTTATTCCACATACATTGGGCTCCTCAAAAGAGTCATCTTCCTGTCGCAGAGGTGGGACAAAGAAGGGAATCCTGCCTCTCTGCCAATCATGAAGGATCGTCTTTGCTGCTGTCATAAAGTCAAGTTCACCAACCTGGACACGACCCATATGGAACTTTGAGAAAATATTCCTTTGGCTAAAATTTAAAAGGAAGTCAAAACAGAGTGACTTTGGTCTACTCCAAATTGGACACTCCAATAAGTTTCATTTTCCACCATCTTTTGTGTTTGAAGATAGACATGAGTAAGGGTATTCATATGTCACAAGCATTTAACTAAACTCATAGATGTATATGACTCATAGATATTGAGATCAAGATTTAAAAATAGAAATGAACCTTCAAAAGTTTGCCTGTTGATTTGCATAGTTGCACTAGAAAGTCATTTTCATCAACGCTGCCAACAGAAGCAAAGGCAAAATGAGATATCAAATTTTAGTTATATCTCTTTCTTGATTAAAATTAGTAATATCATTTATGCTTAAATGAAAATCTAAAGATCCTTGCATCATAAGCCCAAATTAAAAAGTCATTTTCATCAACCCTGCCAACAGAAGCAAAGGCAAAATGAGTTATCAAATTTTAGTTGCATCTCTTTCTTGATTAAAATTAGTAATAACATTTGCATTTAAATGAAAATCCAAAGATCCTTGCACCATTAGCCCAAATTAATAAACAGCTGTCACTAGACTATCTACATCTACTGTACAATCACAGAAAAAATTACTAAAATGAAAACAACAATGAATGAACAGGATAGATTAGGCACACAATACCAAACTTAGAGTTTTACAATCTTCTAGCAGACTTCCCCGACCTAAAAAAAAGGGGGCGGGGGCTGGTAGGAAAACAATTTGCATATTGATGTTGGGAACATGAGGATCTTTCATCACGGCAGTGCATCCAACATTTAAAAGAAAACAAGCTACAAGAAGTCGAAATGCTCTAGAAGCCGAACGTAAAATGAGGCATAAATACTAATAAATGCCAATCATAGACAGAAAGTAGCTAACCAATCTTTTATCATATATGCTCTTTTAAGGTGCTCCTTGACACGCTTTAGAACCTCTCCTATGTGTTCGGCAGCATCCTCCAAGTTTGTGACACGAACCTGGAAAGGGTGAAAATCATTCAACAATATAAATGATCAAGTTGGGTATTACACTAGCAGATCGTACATGATAACATACACCAAACTAAAATACTTGAACAAAATAAGCACACAAATAAAGAGTACCCCCCCAGTACCAATAACAAGTTAAGACCATCCAACTTCTGCAGAACTGTAGGCAGTATGCAGAAGAGAGGAGATAATAAACTATCCATCCCAAGCAACCATAAACTATCCATCCCAAACAGCCATAAAGCTGAAAACAGAAAAACAAATGCCACTGCCTTGAGTATAATATCCATTTCGGTATCTTTGTTCTGGTAAACAACTCCAGGGCAGTCAATCAAGAAGATCCTTTTGGTGTGTGTTATATACTGCCACACCTAAGTCTCCCCAGGAATAGTAGCAACCTTGCAGACCTTGTGATACAGTAAAAAAAAATTTATCCAACTTCTCAGTTGGACACAATGGGATATACTAATCACATCCAAATAACTGAGCATTCTTGTTAAAAAGCACTCGGCTCCTAATGGTGCACAAAATAAGATGTCAAATGCTCTCATATTTTTTCGCAGTAAATCGTATCCAAAATTGCACTTTTGAGCATGCAATAAGCATTGGTTTCAAATTCCCCACAAAATGACTAGAATGAAGTTTCAAGGTTCTAAACAATCTACCTAAATGGGGTTCTAAAATTGATGTTTAAGTTTCCATAGGATTAAGCAATTACTTAATTTGCTTCCTCTCAATAAAAAAATTATCATTAAGCATTAAAGCATCATTCACCAAAAGTGAAAAATGCATCTACAATAGTACAGCTACAATAATATTATAAACTGGAAAGGAGAAGAGAAATGTTAAATTCTTCGTATGCAGTGTGTTAATAACTGACGACTTCCCGACATTGGGATACCCAACAAAACCAACAGATATTGCTTGCTTATCCCTTTTTAAGCGGGCAAATTGTCTCGATACTCATAGCAGAGAACCCTACATAGAACAAATGAATTTTAAAAATTTGAACAATTACAAAGATAATCAAATAAACATACTGCAGCAAAGCCCTAAATAAATTGTAATCATTCTGCAATATGTGAACTTTGGCAACGTCGGGGCAGATTGATGCCAAATTTTTTTTCCCATATTTTTGCAACCCTTTTCTCAACCCTGGACGTGAAGGTTGGCAAAATGGACATGATTTCTCTAATGTATGAAGAATCAAAGAGAAAGACAAGACATGCCATAGATACATCATGGCATATTCCATACAATTATTGCACAGTGTGCTTTTGTCTGTCTAAATTAAGTAAAAACATTAGAGTTACATTGCCAAAAGACATATTAATGCTTGCATGGAATGCTAAACTTGGATATTCCTTGGATAATACTCTAAACCATCCTTTTGTCGCCCAAGCAGGAACAAGATCACACTGAGAAAAAGAATGTTTAAAATAACGCCAAAGCTGAGGAAGAGATGATTCCTTGATGATTTTTGAGTTTTTCATGAAAAATTGCAACTGACCTTGTTTAAGAGAAGAACCATGTGTTTATGCTTGCAATGCTCTTCTAGATGTCGCTCCAAATGATAACATATAGTGCCTTGAGGATCCCTAGCATCTAAAACCTGCAGAGAAAAGGATAAGTAAAAACAAATCAAGAGGTAGTTTTGCATTCCGTAATTTATCTTTTACCTGTATTGTTATTTCTTCTAGGGTGTCTGTTTAAGTGTTCCCCACACAACTGTATAAATCATGGCTAGCAAGGACACTGATAGAAAATATCACAAACACGGATAAATACAACAAAAAATGCTGGATGTTCCTCCATTAATCTTAAACATCACCGTGACAAATATCTAATATGTTGTTATATAGACAAGTGAAGAATATCCAAATGGGTTAATTTTGTCATTTAACTATAGGTATAATTTTTAACTGATAACCATTCCAAGAAATGAGCATCATGTGTTCATATAATAGTCCAAAGAACAAAAAAAAACTCTTCATTTTTACTTTAACTAAGAAAGAGAAGAAACACATACCTGGACAACAACGTTTGATGAGTCTATCACTTCATAAAGTTCACCCCATACACGTTTACTTTGACCCTTTTCAAACATTGTATGCCGAACCAAATCCCTAAATCAATCTCCCTCACTTCCTTCTGCAGACATACTAGCACCATTCTTCTGCTCAAAGGCATCTACATAGTTAAAATAACAAAATTTATGAAGTTGATAATCACTTAAAATTTTGAAAAGTAGAAAATGAAAAGCAACGCCATCATTTAAACAATGCAAAATACGTAAAGAATTCTTTGCGTTTACATTCATTTTATGTGCAACAAATTTATGTGTGCACAGATGTACGCACGCATAAACAGCCGTGTATAATTCTACAAACCCAATAATGCTGCCAACAATAACTCATTTACCTTGAGAACCATCAGCTCTCTTAAATAAATACTCGTAATCTGTAGCTAGTAGCTTTGGCCGCTTCCTCTTCCCCTTAGGTCCAAAGGCATCTTGAAAAGCTCGGTATCAAGAATGTGAACTCTAGCTTGCTGTATACTTAAATTGAAAACAAATGAAAAACATGTAAGCAAAAGAAAATGTAAATTTTTTGTTATTCACTTCCTACAACAAAACCAATTCCAACTCCAACTCTCCATGGTGAAAAAACCAATTTGAAACAATACAACTTGAGAATGCTACTATTAAAAATTCCAGACAGCAAATTTAAATTATTGGCCCAAACACCCATGCTCACGAGCATCCCAAAACTTTCTAGCACATAAACAGTCAAATTCAATGAAAAAGCTCATTTAACCCATTCATGCTTTATTAGTATCCATATTCAGCAAATACTAACATCAAATAAAGAAATAGCTTCGGCCAAGCGAACATCAAACAAAGAAATAGCCGATCTCAGGCAGCTCTACAAACTCTAAAAGTGTTACTTAATACCTTTTGGTGATCATTTAGGAGGGAAAAGGGCAATTTCTTCTCTCTTAAAATGACATTGTAGCTACTTGACATATGGCTTTGGGCTTCTTCACGAAAGAATTCAAGCCGCTTCTGATTTACAACTCGTGTATTTCCTAAACAGTCGAACATATGCAATTATATTTCTGCATAAATTAAAATCAGAATAATAATACGATTGACTTTTGAGAGCGGTCAAATAGCTTAACAGATTTTTTGCATTTGTTTTGTGATGTTTGGTTGAGATAGCAAAGAGTGCTTTTAGACAGAAATGGCATTTAAAATGTTCTTCAAAAAACTGTTTTTCTTGTCGTGAAAAAAAGCACAAAGCTTCAGCAAAAACACTTTCACTAAAATTGCATCTGAAGGTATATTTTCATACCAAAATGATTTCGACCGAGAACTCCAAACATATGTGTAATTGGACATACCGATCCAGCGGCGGTCCGGCTGGATGCCAGTGTTGGGCAACTACTTAGACTGGAAATCGTGCCGCAAAATCTTGCCCTTACGGTCGTGTTTCGGCCTCGTGTTATACATCTTGAGGCGGCGCACCGTCGACGCACTTCGACTACCACTTTTTCCATCTGTTCGATTTGCGTCGAGTGAGTGTTTCGGCTTGCCAGATACGCCCACTTTCTTCTCTTCGGTTTTCACCATGTTACTCAAATTAGGAGGTTTGGAGAGGGATTGGAAAATTAGAATTTTTTGAAGAGGGATATTTAGATGAGATTAAAGTTAGGGTTTTTGATGAGAGAGTGGAAAATATTCGTTGATTGATACTTGCATGTGATTGACATTAGGGTTTTTCGAAGAGGGAGTCCGTCGGTTGATATTTGTTTTGATTGCGGCGAGTTTTGGTCGTTTATTGTTGGCCCATCCGCTTTCATATGAATCGGGTTATGTGGTTCTCTCATCTTCTCACTCCTGAGTCCAAAAGCAGCCATTTATTTTCCCCTCCCCTCCCCTCCCCTCCCTGACTTGTTAATTATGCGTTAGGTCGTAATCTTTTTAAAACTAATAAAATGACGATCGTCCATCCATATACATGAAGCTAAATTAAAAAAAGAAAATGATATCCAAAAATCAAAAATAGAAAAAAATTAATCTGTTTTTGAAATATAAATGTATAATTTTTTCTTCTATTTATTTACCTTTTATTACAAATTTCTAATTTGTATTTATTTTCCTCTTTGTATTTTATAATTAATTTATATTAACAATATTTTAAATTTATTTTTTTTTTCTTTTTAAATTCCACACTCTTTGAGAAGTAAAATATAGAAAAATCTTTTTTATTACAATTCCAATCTCCCATCTTTAAGTTTGTAATTGTAAAGCCAAACTCAAAAGAAGTTTTTTGAACTTTCTGAACTATTTCGTAATAAATTAAACAAATTTTGAACTTTTTAAATTACATCCTTAAAAATACTTAAACACACTCTACCTATTGTAGTAAAAATTGTTAAATTTATCAAACCACGAAAATAATATTTTAGTTGCTGAAATATAATATTTTAAAAAATAAAAAATTATTGGCGATAGATGATTAAATATGATAAAAATAAATTTTACAATGAAAAGAAGAAGAAGAAGAAGACAACTATAAATATTTCTTAAAATATGGATGAGTTGATAAAGTGATGGAACGGGGACCTCTGCCATTAAAATAACTCATTACTTCTCCGGTCTAAAAGGGAAATTAACGTACGTGACAACATTTGTTTCTCCTATTTTTAAAAATAAATGTATGCGAAAAACTATTTTAAATTTAACCCAAAACATATTTTTTTTTAACAAATTTATCCTTTTTAACTTAAATATAAATATCTCAACTATATGCAATTCATTATTTTTCTCACTTGCAGTTACTTTTTCTCGCTTCCCAATTTTCACAAGCTGAGATTTATGAAAGAATTAGGGAGTTTTTGATTTAGAGCAAAGCTGTGAAAATTAATCGATGGGAAAAGTTAGAAATAAAGGAGATTCAAAGAATAAAGCTCTTAAATTGAAGAAATTTAAAATCAAAAATTAGGTTTATGATTCAAAATTTAAGATTTGTGATTTTTTTATTAAATTTAAAGGATTTATTCTAATAAAAGTAAGTAAAAATTTGTTCAAACAATGAGAAAACATAAAAATTTAGTAATAAAATACATTTTATTAAAAAAAAATAAAAGATTTGAAAGGATTTATTGAAGAATTTAATTTTTACTTTTAAAATCAAATAAATATATATTTTCAAAATTAGTTTTAGTTTATTTTTTAAATTAGTTATATCTTATTTTCAAAATCAGTTAAATATATATTTTTAAAATTAACTAAACATTTATTTTCCAAATTAAATCTATCTTACTTTTGAAATCAAATAAATTTTATTTAAGAAATCATATTCTATTTTTAAAATTAATAAAATATTATATTTAAAATTTATTAAATACTATTTTTAAAATCGATTTAATTTTTATTTTTATTTTTAAAATAAATTAAATTTTTACTTTTAAAATTAGTTTATTTAAACTAAGAAGTAATTTCATCTAAAAAAATATATGATTTTATTTGGTTTAAAAAGTTTGTTTTGGCATGCCTTTTTTGCAAATATAAACCAAAATGTGATTATTTTTTTTCAATTTACCGATCTAAAACTCAATCAAATCGTTCTCTCAACCTATCAAATCGTTCTCTGACGCAAGTCGACTTCCATTTTCCATAAATGCTGCTCCCTCATTTTTATCGTCGCCCTTAATTTTCATCCAAATTATATTTCTGGCAATTGTAAATTTGGAAGCGAAATGAAGGAAAATGACATATGTTAAGGAAACAAAACAATTATATGATTCTTTTCAATGATGAATATTGTCTGGTTGTTAACATCGTTGAATGAGTAGCGTCATTAACTCGTTTTTACTGTATTGTTGATCACCAAAAAGTCGCAAAACATGTTATTTTTGCGAACTGAGTTCATTTATCGAGTTTGCAACACAAACACAATAGAACTTTTAAAATAATGGTTTTCATTAAGATATTAATTATGACATTGAATGGTCAAGTCCCTTTTGTAATCTTTCATATTTTATGTTCTAAAGTTTTAATCACAGGTAAGCTTTTTAGATATAGGAAAAGAATTTCTTTTCTACGCTCGTTGAATATGTTCTCTATGCTTAATTTTGATTTACGCGTTGAGATGCAGACGTTACCGAATTGTTTAGGTCAATCTCCCTTTACAATTCAACGTCAATAAACCATTAATTCTTAATTGCGTCTACCCTTTCCCTTTTATTTTCACCTTCTTTTTCATAATTTAGGCGGCCAAAAAGTACGATGATCATTGAATATTTACTATCAATGAGATAAATATGCAATGGATAGTTAATTTTTATTTATGTCGTGGGCAAGATGACTACTTTTGCGATAGCTGTTGCTTACTGGCAATCCTTTGCGAACTCTGCCAAGGTATGAACTGTTGTGTTGTATCCTTTTTTGTATATTCATTGATTTGGTTAATTGCATATTTTCCAATCCATTTGTTACCACTCAGCTCATTGGTTAATGGACCCGCACCTGTCTTACTGAAGTATATTCGAAGTCACTATCAGAAGGTGAAGCCATGTTGGCAGTTATCAAGGGTCGCAGATTTTCATCCAAATTTATTCTGGTTTACTCTATTCAATTTATTTTGTTACAATTATAAAACCTGAGCTTCTTATATCGATTCTGAAACCAGCACAACAAAAGAGGATGTAATTGCCATGGCGACTTGATTGTCTATCTCCTCAAAGGTATCACTTATAATTTCTGTTAGCACCATTTTTTATTGTTCTTTTTTATATTTTTTTTATTTTTTGGGAGAAAAATTCATTCTTTAAAATTCAGCCTTACCTGAGATTCAATTACATATTGTTTTCTATGTTATGAAAGTACCCATGATTGTTGGTAGATTTGAGTAAAAGAGTATCCTTGACTTTGTAGGATCCAATTAATAGAGTCAGCTACAGTCATTCGATTTTGCCTGAGGAAGTTTGCTCCATACTTTTCTTCTGGAAGACAAAGTTTTCTCATGGAATAAACACTTCCTGCAACAGTAAAAGTAAAGAGAATTTCTGAAGCATATTCATAATATAAGATGAACAAACATGTCTGTGGAACCTGCTGATATTTCTATGGAGGCACATAAGTTCTGGGGAGCAATTAAATCTTGCATATACACAGGAAGCCTAATTCAATCAATATCTAAACTGGGAACATTTTTATATCTGTATGTGAGGTAATGGAAAATTGGGGATCCTCAAGTTGCATTTGAGCTTTCTGATATACTGTTACAATGGCAGAAAGCTCATAGTTCATTTTTCATTTTATATATCTGTCCGTAGGTTGAAGTTTTTGACATAAACCGGAGGTGTATTTTCAGGAGCTTTCTCTGGAGGGACCGAATCTGAGTGCCGTCCCATCTGAATTATGGGAAGCAGGGGAAATCACAAAACTAGATCTTTCTAAGAACTTCGTCCAAGAGCTTCCTGTTGATCTTTCCTCATTTGTCTCCCTCGAGGTAAATTTAACAAATCAAGTAGTGTTTTGTTAGTAGTTATCTGTATTGGTAGTATTAGGGTAGTCGTTAGCAAGTTACTTCATCAGTCATGGATAGTGTATCTCCTTTCATTGAACTTCGGTCTCTCAGTCCTAAACTATGAGGACCCGAGTTAACAGCTATCCTGATTTTATTTTTATTCTTTATTTTTGCCAATAGGCTGTGGGGGCAAAATACAATGTGGAAACTCTGTTAATTTGATGTTTTACAAAATCAGGAGCAAGAACTTCTCTGCTTGATGATATACAGATTGGATGATGATCTGAGACCTTAACCCTTTTTATTGATTCACATTAGTATTCCCGGGGGTGCAGACTTTGATATAATGCAGGAATAAGATTAAAGATTGGCCAAGTTCGGTTTTGATGTCACTGTCTATCCTTTCGGGTTTGAAGCTGGACAATAGACCACTCAGGCAGGTAAAGTAGATCTTTTAGAAATAAGGGCAGGTGATGCGATTGAAATGGGAAATTGGCAGGTTGTCTTTTTCTTTTTTATCCCTCTCTGTCTCTGTCTCTCGTTTCTTCTTCTTCTTCTTAGTCTACAATCCAATCATAGCCTCCCATTCACATAGACAGATGCAGTGCTCATTCACTGGACCATAGGAAAATTTGATTCTGGTATGTGTATTTGACACTAGATCCTGATATATATTAGCAATCTACGGCTGGTTTAAGCATTGGATGAGCAAAATGTTAGCTACCAAAGTTCTGAAAAAAACTTAAAGGACTAGTAATTTTCGATTCTCATGAGATTGGTTTTAAAATAAAAATTTTTAAACCATGGTATCAATTCTCACTTCAACTCTTTCATTTAGGTAAGATTTATCTAGATCCGTCACCTTATTGTCAAATGAGGCAGAACTCCCAAGTTCTGACAGATACTTTATGCTTGTATTATATTGTTTTGTGTCTAATAATATTATTGGTCTGACTACCTTCTTAACTACTTGATCTCTAGATTCCATTAGATGGATTCAAAGCTGTTCCTATGCTCCAGATTTTGGATATAAGTTTTAACATAGCCTCATTACCAGAGAATCCAGCCTTTTCCAGCTTACCCCATTTGCAGTAGCTTTCTCTTAGGTCAGAAAATTTTAGAATGCACTGAACCTTCCATACACTTTGTCCATGCATTATTGGTATTTATTGATGTTTCTTCAATTTTTTTGTGTCATTTATCTTCTACATTGACTTTACAGATGAACGAAGCTTCATGAAGTACCATCATCATTGACTTGACTCGAAGTTCTCTTCAATCCATTCCTTTGGTATTTCCATTTTTGTTAGAAAACTATCTATTAATCCCTAAATTTTGAGCTTATTGGAAAGGTCAACAATTTATTCCTCTGCTTAAATAGTGATTTAAGAGACTTGGTAATGGTAATAGGGGTGCAATTCACATAATCGTGTCATATTCGTATCGTGTCAATGAACTTATAGTATTTTTTGTACTAATTTGAATCCGGTCCATTTATAGTATTTTTTGTACTAATTTGAATCCGGTCCATTTATTAATCATGTCAAGAATTCTCAATTCAGATACAACTTGTTTATTTATCATGCCATTTGTTTATTAAACAGGTGACACAATACAATACAATATGATTAGATCATTAACTCAATTTAATCCATTCAACCTATTTAATTAATCAAAATAAAATTTAATCTATTTAATTAACTATTTATTTAAATATAAACTAAATATTAAAATATAAATAAATAAAATTATTTATTAAATAATTATTTATTTAAACATAATTATTCACTTAACTAATTGTGTCATAAATAGATAAATAGATTAAAAAAATCAAATTCAAATCTGACACGATTATTAATCGTGTGACACAGATACGATTCAATTATTATTTGTGTCAAAATTTTTAAATTTAAGTCTGTTTAGTCGTTTTAAATTTGTATTGAATAATCGTGTTGTGATCCAAATTACCATCTTTACTTGGAAGAGGATTTGTGTAGTACATATCTAGATAGTGTTGAGTTTCTTTATTGGTTGGACTAGAATGCTTTTCTTTGGTTCAGCCAAATCAAAAATTATATTTTAAAAATTTTTATCA
>JAWDEX010155622.1:0-20381 GCA_035221805.1 Trichilia hirta | reverse complement strand
AAACTAATTAATCACGCTAATTAGCCATATTTAAACATAATAACCAATAATCATACACCATATTAATGCATTAAACAATTGAAAACAACATCATTTGTATCAACTTTGCATGTTGGCCAAATGATTCAAGGCTTTGATTCATGTTGATTTCATTTTGGTTACATGAAATACATGCATCCATGACTTTAACAAATTAAAGTGACAATTCGTCAATGAATTTCACAGTTGGCTAAATGATTCAAGGTTCTATATCCATATACAAATCATTTCTTTCATGAAAGGAAATCAATTATGGCATCATGGTCATCAAGATGACAATTGTTCATAAATTTCTTGACATGGTCAAAAGTTTCACTTTCGATTCATGCTTGCAACATCTTATGATAGGAAATCATCATTCCCATGATATTATAATCATCTAATGATCACAATAAAGCCATAAAAATATAGGGACAATGAACTATTCATCATCTTCCTCATTTAGCATTTCATGAAAACTAAAAAGCCTAATATCATAATCAACCAAACCAAGCTTCCATCATCTAATTAACAACTTAATCAATGCTTTAATACCATTTTGAAAGGTCGTTAATGATGATTAAGGGAGATTAGGACTTAAGAATGCACTTATTAAACAATTATGCTTAATCATACTTAATTAATCTTATCAAGCAAGAATGGCTATCCTATTAGCCTTGGATGGCGAAGAATTAAGCTGTACAATGATGAATCCTTCAAGATTTGAACATTTACAACTTCTTCAAGCTTGGCTGTGTGGCTTTTTAGATAGAGATGAGAACACTTTTTGTTTTAATTTTACAAAATGAGAACATATATGTATAAAGACAAAATTGTCTTCTTTTATACTATGTTCTCAAATTAGTTAAATATTCTTGTTATTAAAATCAAGAAAATTTGAATCCAAAGCTTGTCTGACAAGCTTTCTAATAGTAAAAGGGAAAAGGACAAAAATGCCCTTAATAGGCAATTTAATGTCAAACATATCCTAAGGCTAGTCAAATTAATTTTGACTAACTTTAATTAATTTTATTTATATTTTAAAATATAAATAAAACATTTATAACCTAATTTAAGTTATAAAAAATTCATTTACCAAGCTCTTAGAATCGTCAAAGTATTTAACAAGTAAACAATTTATAATTTTCGATCAATTGTTAGCGTTGAGGGTGCTAGCCCTTTCAACAGATAATAATTAATGATTCTGTCTCATATTTAGCAAAAAAATAAGTGATTTTTAAATGTGACTTCTTGAATTCAGTGTGATATTAGCCATGAGTTGAAATCGATCTCATCAAATTCATTTTAAACTTTTCAAAAAACTCAACGATTATTGTTAATATCTGACAATATGTCATAGTTCTTAAATCTCAATGAAAAATCCTCATTAAACTTGCTTTAATTCTGATTATACGTACCATATAAGTAATGTCCTTCTGTTATTCAATTCCGACTAAGTTAAGGTTCACAGACAGTCAAAACCTTAAATTTGGTATTCGTATAAACCATCAGTCATTATGTGTTAAATTTGTCACTATAAATTCTTTTATATGATATTTATGACTACTTCATCATGTTTTAGTATTTAACTACTTACTGATGTTCATATAAAAACTTAAGTTTGAATTAAGTCAATGATAAGTTAATTTTATACTTTTTGTCGACAGATTTTATTTTGGTTGTTATTCACATCTTGAGATAAACAAAATATAACCAGACTGACTTCTTGTATATGACTCAATTAGTCATATACTTATACACTATATGATCTATGTTTATCTATATCAAATAATAACTATGGCATCTCAAGTCAAAAGAGTACGTCACATACTATTGTAATTGTATGATAAGTCATTGACTGCATATTCATCATTGCTTTGATCACGTTTAAAAATTGATTCTCTAATTATCAATCCACACTAATGTCTTAGTGTCTTGACTATCACAGTCACCCGCACTAATACTATCTCAAGATATTCATCGAAAATATTTGGTATGACTACTATGCTTTATTGATGCCTAGTCAATATTGCTTATAGAAGAAACTATTTGATAATTACTATTATTTAGACATTTACATGTATACTATATTCATTAGTATGATTAAAATAAAGAAGCAACATCTAAATATATACAGAAATAATTTTATTATATATATATATATATATATATATATATATATATAAACAGTGCATATATATACAATAATACATAATATAATACTTTAAAATCGACAACACGAATGATTTTTAGGACATATTACACTAATAATTTCTTCTAGTATTTGACCTATATTTTTAGACCCTAGACACCTTAGGTATAGATTGTTGAACTCATATTTGTAGAAGATGCCATTATTCATTATGTATTTGTTTGACTCATTTTTGATTTTTTTGGTTTTTCCTTTTTCTTTGGCAATGCACCCTTTTAAAGATAAGAGCTGATAGGGTTAATCTAAGTTAGCTACAGACACTCATTAAATATTCATTGGCTATAAGGTATAGATGTAGCACCTCTCTGTTCTCATGACTAACGATATTTGGCATTCATCTTAGACGATTTTTGAGCTTTTAAGAGCTCGTTTTAGGCTCTTCTGTCTATTTTAAACTTTTTCTTTTTCTTATAACCTAAAAAAATATTTATTAGTGAATTCAGAGATAAACCTCTTTAGTACTGTTAGTCTTTTCATTAAACTTTGCGACTCTTTCAAGGTTAAGAGTGATTTCAAATCCATGATGGCATTAACTTTTTATGAGTTTGCTTTTATTCCTCGCTTATTGGTTGTGAATCCAAAAATTTATTTTGACAAAGGCGTACTTCATAGAATTGAGGTGCATTTGGTATTTTGTTATATAAACGATTTCTTTTAGGTATTGTACATGGTCTTAGACTTTTAATGGTTTAGTAATTATGCCTAATATTTTATTGATCAGGGGATTAAATACCTTGTTTTTAAAATGTAACTTGTGTATTTTTTTAAATCAAATGGGATAACACTATAATAGTATAGCCTTTAATTTATGAAAAATGGGATCTTTCGCTAGTCATGATTATGTATCCCGATTTGATTATATTCTGAGAAGGCATCCATAAAATTTAACAATCTAAGCTCGACATAGAGTCTACTAGTTCATCTATATAAAGGCAAATAAAACCTATCCGTTGAGCATGCCTTATTTGAGATCAACAATGTTCATATATATCCACCAAGTACTTTTATACTTTTTGACCATAATCATGTTTGCTATCTATTTAAGATACATAACTTTTCTTATAAATCTGTCCTTGATCAATTAGTCTACCTCTGCCTAAGCAACTTGCCTCCTTTTTAAATTAAAGATTCTTTTTTTTTTTTTTTGTCTTACAAGTTTATAAGAAGATTTAACTACCAAACAATTTGGTATGATTTGAGGTTCAATCCCTAACATCTCTTTGTGACTTCACATCAACATATTTATATTCCTTTTGAGGAACCTTATAAGCCCTTGCCTCTCGCCAAGTGATAACTAGGTGCCAATTCTAACAGTTCTCTCCAAATGTCTATTATTGAGCACCACTACCTCCAAAGTATCAACTGGTTCAACTATAGGTCCCTAATCTATCTACTTAATCATTTTGCTTAATTGTTTCACAATCCTCTCCTACCTTTGATCTTGTTCGCATATCTACCTTTACTCCACTACGAGTTTTTTTTCCTTAACAACCTTTAAGGTCCTTTTAAATATCCAATATAATCATTTAGTGTATATCATAAAGCATAATCTTCCACTCTTTTTACTTTCTCTTCGTTACTCTAATCTTTTCGCCTGCTTCGAATTTAAGCTTTGGATAATGAATACTATTTACTACCTTTGTACTTTTAAAAACAAAGTCTCTCTAAAATCACAGAATATAACATGTTTAGATTTAAAACTTGAAAATGTACTGTAGTGGTTCTCTAGTAGGTTTTATTGCTTGTAGCCACTAGTAGCATAATTATCCCAATGGAATGATATAAGAATCCTCGGACCTCTGCAATATGGTGTACTTTTAAATGGGCTTTAAATTTACGTGTCTACGTTAGTAAGTGTGAAGACCACAATACGCAAGAATAGAAGAACAGGAAATTGAATGAAAAAGAGTTGTTTTTATGAGTGGAAGAAAAGCGAAGATGATAAATAATGGTTGTTAAGAGGAATGGAAGTAAAAAATTAAATTTTAAGAACCCTTCTCTCATAGTGATCAACTTTCGTTTCAAAGATTGGTTAATATATTTTATAAACTTTTTTATATGAGCTTTTAAAAGATCAAAAATAATGGTTATTTGTTATAGGATTTTGGCATGTAGTGCAATATTTATTGATTGCCGGATAATTATTACATTGTGCATTTACTGTTAAAATAAATTGTCGTATTGGGTTATTTGGCAAGTTATTATACCATGCAAATAGTGATAAAAATTGGCATGCATTACTTTTTAACATTACCGATCTATGATTGTTAGGAATATGCAAAAAATAAAGGTTCCTGACTTGTCAAAGAAAATTTTAAAGCTTTGTTTAGATGTACTCATGCACATTACTGAAAGTTCTGACTAAAAAGAAAATATAGTTTTCTTGAAGTCGAATTAAGGTTAGTGATATAAAAAGGAATTTAGTCTTAAAAAGCATGATATTAAAATGGATTCAAACTCTTAATTATATAATAAAAATAATGATATGTTTAAAGTAATGATACGAATGAGTGTATTGTTGCGTATTAGAAGAGATTTTATTATAATTTTTTAATTTTTATATCAAAATTTACGAGAAATTTACTTTATTTTATTGTTTACTGTTAATTTTTGTCGTTAATTGGTGGCTGATTTTATCATCAACATTTTATTTGTCTTGTATGTTTGTATTTTTATTCACATTATAAGTACTATCTAAAAAAAACTATTATCACATTTATAATGTATTTTCAAAATAATTTTGACATATTATTTTATTACTCTAAATTTAAAATGAATATTTTTTTCTTCACAATAATAGAACCACGAATCTTCAACTATGCATTAGCTGTTTGATGTGACCATGTTATCATTTTTAGTTTTTATTACCGTTCCATCAATTGATCTTAAATTCATTCTGTCTGTTATTAATCCACAGCATCAATATTATTTTCTCAGTATAAAATTTGTGACCCCAAGATCTCAATTATAAAATAAGTGCACATATAGCAATAACATTGATACGTCCATGAATTCAACGCAAACGTGAAGCAACGAGGAAAGCCTCATGCATTCAAACAGAGAGAGAGAGAGAGAGCGAGAGTCGTAATTAACTAAGTTGGAAAGACGGTGGAGTCGGTTTTGGCAGTTTTGAGAGAAAGGGATCATCACCGCCACGTAGTGGTAGGTGGGAAGTAGGCCGTTAGAGGTAGTATTTTGAGTGGTCTAGTTTGACAGGCTGGACTGACAGAATTGTAGCAACCATCAATTCCTCTATTTAACTTTGTCGTTTTGGGTACCAGCTCAGCATTTCCCTGCGTTCTTTCTTTTCATAAAATAAAAATTCCATAAAGAAATTGCTCTCCAGCCTGTCCTCGGTCAAAGTCATCCCCCCTCGCCCAACCGTAATATCCTTCATTTCTATCTTGCTTCCGCTCTTTTTCTTACTATTTATTTATTTATTTTAATAAGGATAAGATAGAGATCACACTTTCCTTTTACACTGTTCAAGTTTAACCTCACTTACAACCTCCAAAACGGTCAATTCAAAGTTTTAAAACATTGTTATTTTTTTAATCCAGATTATAAAAAAATTAAAACGAACAAACAAAATTCCGACGTGTGACCCCGTAATTGGTTATAAGTCGATGTGGCGTGATTTTGGCGTGAACTTGAGGAAGAACTACACGTAAGGCAGTTTTGATGGGCGCGTAAGTTGGAGTGGCGAGAATGTGACGCGTGTTGGTTTTCCAGCTGTATACTAATAACTACCTTGCCGGGAAGTGGAAGAATCCCCTACTCTCAACGGCTGTGATTGGTTCTGTAACCGGTTCATCCAGTCATCCTTATCCCTTTCTTATAAATACCCCCCTTCAATTCCTCTACCCTTTCCACTCTTAGACGCAAGGTGAGGCTCAGCCTCCGCCATCTTCCAACGGATTATTATCTTAACGTCTGTCTGAAATATTCAGATTACCAAATTATCTTTTTCCTGTTTCAAATTCAATATATGGCTGCGGCCAAAAGGGATTTTGATCGGATCAAAGGTCCTTGGAGCCCTGAAGAAGATGAAGCTTTACAAAGGCTGGTACAAAACTACGGACCTAGAAACTGGTCTTTGATAAGCAAATCGATCCCTGGTCGATCGGGGAAATCGTGCCGGTTACGTTGGTGTAACCAGTTGTCTCCTGAGGTTGAACACAGACCATTCACACCAGAAGAGGACGAGACTATAATCCGAGCTCATTCACGGTTCGGTAATAAGTGGGCCACTATCGCGCGCCTCCTTAATGGCCGGACAGATAACGCTATAAAGAATCACTGGAATTCCACTTTGAAGAGGAAATGCTCTGCGATGAGTAATGATTTGCATGAAGATGCGATTAACCCGCAGCCTTGGAAAAGATCAGTTAGTGCTGGGCCTGGTAATAATGTTTCGGGTCTTCATTTGAACCCGAGTAGCCCGTCCGGATCAGACTTGAGCGATTCTAGTTTACTCGGTGCTGATCAGTCTCCGGTTTGTCGCCCCTTGTTAAGAAGCGGATCGTTTGTTCCGGTTGAGGCCTCGTCTTCTACCACGGATCCACCCATTTCACTCAGCCTCTCGCTATCTGGATCCGAATCCTATGAGGTCTCGAATCATGGTCCTGGGACAGCATCTGCATCTAATCTTGTTTTGACCTCAACCCAGATGGTACAGTCCCAGGTGGCAACACAACCTTCATCCATGCAAGCTCATCTACAGAATAAGAGTGAGTTTGGATATAAGAAGCAATTTTTAAGCGCAGAGTTTTTGTCTGCGATGCAAGAGATGATAAGAAAAGAAGTGAGGAACTACATGTTTGGGATTGAACACAACGGGCTCAATTTACAGACCGAAGCAATAATAAACGCTATGGTGAAGCGAATTGGGGTTAGCAAGATCGATTAGAGGGACAGACTAGTGAATCAGATGATATAATAGACCAACCAATGAGGGAGAGACCTGAAAAAGAGAACGTGTAAAAAAAAAAATCTGTGTTTTTAGTTTTTTTATGGTTTCTTCGTTATACAGAATAATAATTTTGGTATTGTACAGGTGATAGTAAGGAGCAATGAAGAGGGTTTTGTTCATGAGGTCAAAACAGAGGAAATATGTTTTCTTTCGAATATAGGATCAGGAAAAATTAAAATATTTGTTTAATTTGTTTTCTCATGCACTGTTTTTCTCAAACAAATTTGAGATTCAGGTAGGTAAAATTATTGGCCAGAACGGTTTTTGTTTGCATATTATCCTGAATTAAAAGCAAAATAGAACACTCGTGATTTGTTTTATAGCAAGAAACCAAAACAGAAAGTAGTCTGCATGATATTGTTCGGTGGTTGGGTATCTGGGTATTCTGGGCAAATGGTTTTGAGTGGTTGCTTTGAATTTAAGAGTGTCAAAAACTTGGGACGTTTCAAGAAGACTGCTTGTATTTAATCTGTGAATTTTAGTTGGATCATTTCTAAATTCAGACAGATTATTGTCTTGTTTCCTTGTGATACAGCTTAACGTGAACGGAAAATCAGAAAAACGTAGATACCTCGGCCACATTGTTAGGTCAATGGATTTGTAGTAGTCAATAATAAGCACATATTTTGGGTCCCTATATATGATTAGAGGGTGGTTGTAATATTTGGAAAACTTGAGCATAGAAGGTTTAAGAATTGAAAACACTTGAGAGGAGGGACGAGTTTAACAAAGAATTGGTAGTATGGTAGGTCATGGGCCCATTATATAGTATCCAATATCTGATACTTGAAGATGGTCTTCTAAAACGGAATTGTTTTTATATATTTAATAACAAGAAAATTGTAGAAATCCTATCATGATAAGCAATTGTTTCGTGGTTTGGTACTATGAGATCAGGTAGCCGTTGATATGTCCGGAATATTAATAGTTCTAAAATGTTAAAGTTAATTCCGTAATATCTGCACTATGTGTATACATGTTTAGGAAGGGGAAAGACAATGTTTGTATACGTGGCTAAACTTAGTATTGTGAACTCCCTGAACACCCTTGAATCCTGATCCAGTGATTACAATGCATTTGCCAAAATGGTGCTTTGCATCATTCGATCAGATTGCTCTTGCTACAAAACATGCTGGGGTGTTTGAAGCCGGAGAGGGGGATGTGAGGGCTCTTCTGAGTTGGTCTAGTATTGTTAGCCTTATTTTCTTTACTGATGGGCCTGGTCCATCCACGTGAGCACTCTCTTTGACACCTCCTCCAAGCCCAAGGTTCTGCGATAAAAATTGAGCTTGCATCTGAAGTAGTCAGACTTATTGTAGAACAATAATGGAGTAATCTACCATTTGTTCTATGCTGGGACATTTGTGTATAAGTAGTTCCCCACTTTTCATTTTGTCTTGACATCACAAGAGTTGAATTTTGACAAAATTTTAGTAACTACTGTAGAGACATCAACTTCTACATCAGTCAGAGCCAAGGCTCAGTATTTTAACTTTCCATCAGGCCTTGCCACAACACACTATTCTTTTGACTCCAAGATATCCAATTTTCACCAAGATAAATGCATTAGCCTTTAAAAACTATCATCCATGTCACATTCCGACCATGCATTTGAGAACCTTACCAGTTTCAGTTTCCTTGTTTTTGTGAGCTCAAGACCAAGATGTGGGTACTTTTAAGGTATCTCAACACCACTTTCAGTGCCGGCTTTTCTACTTGACAATTTAAACCATTGTCTAAGGCCCCTTATTATACGAAGGCCCCACATAAATATTTATATTTATATGTAATAGATAATATTAGTATTTATTTTATATTTAAAATAATTACAAAGGCTCATAATTAAATTTTAAATTAAATGTTTATACTATTTAATTGCAATTAAATACCATTAAAATTTATAAACATTAGTATTCCTTTTAAATTTGAATTTGTCTGAAAAATTATCTTTCAAAATATCCTTGAATATTATTTTTTAAAACCTTTGCATTTCTTTGAACTGAAGAAAATCATTATTTTCTTTCCTCCTTCCGATTAATTTATGAAATGTAGTTATTACCTAACCAAATAAAATTAATTAAAAATTATAAAAAAAACTACTTAATTATACATATTAGAGGTGGCAAATGAGCTTGTCTAACCTGTAAAAGTGAAGTGAAGTCCTTTACGGGCTAATATGCCAAGTCAGCCAAGCATGCGTGACAGTCGTGCTAGGCTCGAGCTGATTTGGCAAAAAGAAAGAGCCCCTGCAAGCTCACGAGGCTTGGCCCATACGAGCCTGTGCCTTGTCGGGCCAGTAGGCTTCACATTTAAATAATAATAAATTTAAATTATTATTTTAATAAAGTTATATTTAAAAATTATATATATATATATAAATCACAGGTCGTGCTAAGCCCGAGCCTATCAAGAGCTCGTGCTAAGCCTGCTTCATGGGCTCAATATTTAGGCCCCGCATAATCCATTGCCAGGCTTTTATTGTTCACAGCACTCCCAATGTTCATACTCCCAATTAACAAAATTGTATTAATAATTGATAATTTCTTAAAAAATTAAATATGTTAGCTACATTATCTAGTTAGCGAATAACAAAGTTCCAATAAAAATTTCTGATTTACACAGAAAAAAACAAAAGAACTATTTTTAATAAATTATTTTTTTATATTTTAAAACATAAAAAAATGGCCTAAGCCCCAAAGCCAATGAACCTAGGACCGGGTAAAATGGCATAACCAAATCCAATCAGGTCGACTTAGGGTTTTATTCAAATTTTGAATTTTATTTGGGTTCAAGTTTAAAAAAATCAATTGGTTGAAATCAATGTCGGTTAAAAATTGAACCCGAACAAATTCAAATTATCAACCTAAGATAAAAAGAAAATCAAGTTAAAAATTAAAATTTTTTTACGTCTTTAATTAAGTTGTGACCTTAATTATTTTTTTAACAATTTGACTGTCCTTTTTTCTGGTAAGTCGACTTATTTTAGAAAAAATATCCTTATTTTTGTGTTACACGTACTATTATTTTTGTTTTCTTTCATTTTTTAACTTAGGTCTTTTGCTTATAAAAATAAAATTGAAGAATCAATCAAAAGTAACAACTGATTTATCAAACTCAAACTTTGATGAAGTTCCAGCTTACTTAACAACATGATTTTCATTATATGTTTGGTCAACTCCAACCAACCAAGTAACCCTTTTGGGTATATTTTTAATTTTATTTATTTTTTCTACTAATTTAAAATTCTTTTATATTTAATGTGTTTACAATACAATTTTGTATTTTTTTGGTAGTCTTCTTTTTAAGTGTGCATAAAATGCAAATGTACGTTGAATAAAAGAAAAACAAGAAATATAGCTGCCTAGAACCGGTCCCGTTATCGTTGGTGTTGGCCGGCGACATGATCTTATGGCCAACAATAGGACCTTGTCATAGGCGTTGCCCTTGGCAATGGACTATTGCCAGTTTTGGGCAGTTGAATTGGGTAGTCGTAATTGGCCCAAGCACACAATTTTTATTCATACGATAGCTGAGCTAACAAGTGCTACTCCTCCCAAGCCATTATATGCTAATCTTGTCAAGGCGTTAAATACTGCTCTAGTCGTTCCTTCACGTGTTATTCCGCCAACGCTGTCAAATGCTACTTTGAATGGGGTGTCGATTATTAATCCTGTAGGTCCTTCATATGCTAGTTCACCAAGGTCATCATATGCTGCCCAGGCATGGCCTGCTAATATTACTTAGACTGCACTAGTGAATGCTATTTCTGATGGGCGTCTATTAGAAGTTTCAGAATCACATCACTCCATTCGATGCCTGCCTTCAACCTTATCATCTAAGGACTATTTCATATGATGCTTTTACTATTACTGAATGAGGTGAAATTGTTGAAAGCCAATAAAAAAAATGATGCATCAAGGGCTAAGCGTGCTTGCCATTAGAAAAAAATCTTTAAATTTCAGATAACAAGGTCCACAATTGATCGATTTGAAGCCCAACATATAAAAGACAATTGTGTTTAGAGGATTAATGCCAAAAGGAAGTCAGAGAGGGAGGGGCAGTTTGCATTACAAAATTTAATAAAAACAGTCACTACTTGGATGTTTTGCCTCTTGGCTACTGACAAGCTAGAAGACGTGTTATTGGTAAAACATTATGAGGAGATGAATTTGTTGGTTTTATACATAGAAGCTCTAATTGATGAATAAGCATTTCAGTAACTTGGGCTCTTTGATGATTATTTTTGATATTATTTCATTGCATTGCACTTTCTTCTTCTATGCATGTTTTGTTTTGAAAGTCTGCAGGATTTACATTACTGCTGACCACATCCTAAGCATATGCTTTTCGTTGTTCGTTGGTCGATCTGATGTTGAATACAACAGTTGACTTGACTTGGAGAACAAGAAAATGAGAAATTTAATGAATTTCGATTCATGCTTTTAAAATTAAAATCTGTACAATTGTTTTTACTTATACAAAAGTGATAAGGGAAAAGTAACTATTCTAAAATATACGTGTCATCATCACAAAATCTCAAACAAATGCTCATAGTATTGATGGTAGTTATTGCGTTCATCATTTGTTAAACTGGAACACGTTTGCATCACAAGGGCCTTGTTGTTCTCTGATTTAGAATCCATATTCACCCGACTAGATGGGCTTTCCTTGCTGGACAAATTTTGTGACAGAACAAGGTCCATTTGCTCAGCTTGTGATATAATTTGAACACCCTCCGAAAGCTGAAGGTTGCAAGCTGATCATAAGCTAAAGGCTTAGTTAAGTAGTCTGTTATTTGATGCTCAAAGGGAATATACCTGATATCAAGATCTACGGCTACAATTTTTTCTCGAGCAAAATGCATATCAATTTTTATGTGCTTTGTGCTAAAATGAAGAACAGGGTTTGAAGCAATAACAACTGCATTTAAACTGTCACACCGTGTAACAGGTTTGGAGAAAGTTTTGGTGTTAATTTCCTACAAAATAGATTTAATCCATGTAATTTTAGTACAGGTCAATGCCAGAGCTCTGGATTCAGATTCTTCGCTTGGTAGAATGTCTATCATCAGTGTCACAGCTCCAGTCTACACCTGAAAAGGCATCCAAATCCACCTTTAAATTATTATGAATTGAAGACCAAAAAACAATAGTTTATTGAAGATAGCTCAAACGTTTGCAGGCACTTCAACGATCTTCCATTAGCGTTGCCATAAACTGACTCGGCCTATTTACAAAGTACGAAATATATGGTCTTAATAAGGTATAATATTGGAGAGAGCCAAAAACATTCCTGTAAAGTGTTCGATTTGAGAATATTTTGTCTTTATCCTTCGTGAGTTCAATGCTTGCACTAAGAGGTGTCCTAACTCCCCTGTAGTTTGACACATTGACTTTTTCTATAAAGAGTTGGATTTGAGAATATTTTGCCTTTATCCTTTGTGAGTTGTATGCTTGCACTCAGAGGTGTACTAACTCCCTTTGTAGTTTGACGCATTGACTTTTTGTAGAATGTCTGTAACATATTTTTCTCGAGACAGATTAACAAATTCTGCCAGTATACAGAGTCAATTATAGTAATAAAAATCTTAGAAAAATTTTAAGACGTCGAACTCACAAAATTAAGTTTTAATTGTGATTTAAAAAAATTGAATAAGAAAAGCAAAAAATTGAAATTGATTTTAATACTAAAAATAAACTAAAATTCTTAAACTATCAAGATAATAAACTAATTTGTTCTCAAGGAAGTGAATGTCAAGGATTCAGAACTTACTTAATAAAAGTTGTTAATATGAACTTAAGAATAGTTGCAATTATAAATGTTAATTGATACAATTATCATTTTAATTCTCTCTTGAACTATTAAGGATATATCTAAATTAATAATAATTATTCGTTAGTGTCTTAATGATTAACTAAACCTACTAACATCTATAATTAATTTTCATTTAACATCAAAACAATCAGGATATATGTCTATTCTTAATTTTTTATATTTATTTTTCTAGTGCACAACTTATGCTTCTCTCGTGGATACTTCACATAAACTCTAAAATTATTTTTATGATTATTAGTCATAGAAATATCAATATAATTGAGAAAAATAAATCATAATTAAAAGAATTAAAACTAAATAAATCGTTCAATAAACGATAAAAGTCAATTTCTAATTAGGTTACAACCTTTCACTTTAACTAAAGATTTAACTATTCATAATAAAAATCAAAGTCATTGATTCAATTAAAAATATCCTAAATCCCAAGTAAAGTAAAAAATAAAAGATAAAGAGAATTGATTCTTGAGTTTCTTTAGCCTATAGTCGCTCCCCTTTTCTTTCCAAAGAAACTTTTTATAAAATCTTTCTTTAATTAGGTCAAGTCCTCTTACAATTAAAATTCTCGCTTCTTTTCTTCTTGTATTAGGGAACATGTCTTGAGCAGGAAATGTTCAAGTCAAGCACTAGATATGTCTACATCTTGACATGACACAATTTTAGAACAAGTCAAGCTCTGTGACAAGTCCTAAATCCTGGGTAGGACTTGTTTTAACTTCTATTCTCTTTAACTCCAGTATATATTGGGCTCTAAGTTCGATAATGAATCCTTGATCTGACATGTTTCGACTTTCATTCTTTCAATTAAGCCTTAAAAATATTATAATGCACCTATAAAACGCAAATTAATATGAATGTGAAATCATACGATTTCAAGCAATAAATAAGTAAAATTCATTCATATTAAAGCTAAAAACATCATTAAATAACACATTATAATTTGACTTAATAAAGACAAGAACAAAGAATTCTGTGTCCTTTTATCTTCAATGCCTAAGAAAATAGAAACTGTCCTAAATCTTTCAATGCAAAAGTATGACTCATGTTTTTCGTTATGTCTTTAATAAGTCTTAGTGCTACTTCATGCAACAATAATATCAATGCAAATACCAATACCAGTACTAATTATTTTTTTCCTCTCTTGAAGAAGAGAATTATCTAATCTTAGACTTTTGAATTTCTTAATTTAAGGACAAATTTTAATTTTGCAAACCAAGCTTTTGGAATTTAGTTTAAGCCATATAAGGCTTTCACTAACTTGTAGATATGATAAGATTTTGCTTTATCAACAAAAACTTTAGGTTGTTGAATGAAAATAATTTCTGTTAATTCACCATTTAAGAAAGCATTTTTAACATCTACTTACCTCATTTTCCATCGATGTCTTATTGCAAGAGATGACACAATCTTAATAGTATAAGCTTTAAGTACTGGACTAAAAGTCTCATAAAAGACTATACTAGGGATTTGACGAAAAACCCTTATATGTAACTTGGCTTTTGACCTTTTAGTACTCCCTCTGAATTTTTCTTTAATTTAAACACCCATTTATTTCCATTTAACTTAAGATTTGGATCTAAGTTTTATTTTTTTGTAGTGCATTGAATTTATCAAGTATTAATTGTTTCTAAGCACTACACTTCAATGCTTTTTATGTGCTCCTTGGGAGAGAGATTGAGTTGTTAATAGTATAAACTTTAGGTTTAAAAGTTCTAGCTTTTGCTCAAGTAATTATGGGATGTATTGATTGATTTTTGGTTAGAGTGGTTTGGTTTTCAAATTGAGTGTTGGAATCAGTTGATGAACTATATGTAAAGATTAGACTAGGTTCTGTTGTGTTTGGAGGTTTTGAGTTCAAAGGATCTGTGGAGTTCTGATAATGATCTTGTATATTATTTGTGGTATCATTAGGAAAAAAAGTAGTGAAATTAACCTGATGTTACATTGTCTAATGAGGTTTTATAATTTATTATAGAAGAGCATTTTGGTTTATCACTTTTGAATGACAAAGAAAGAAACTGACTAATCAAATTGTTGATGACTAATATATTTTTGATGATGAATAAAGTTAATGATAAAAAGTGCTTAATTGCTTTATCAAATTAATAAATCAATTGAAAATGAAAAATATTAAATAAACTGAGTTAAATTGTGATTTAAGTTGCTTGAAATTTGTTTTTAAAAGTATAAAATATATCAATCAAATGTTGCACTCATGATCTTCTTGAGATAAGTTAATTTAGGATTAACAGATCGATATTTCTTTTAAAAATTGGTAACAAGTATTGATATAGTTATTTGAAGTATCGATGCATTGGGTCGAAGAAAGATGTTAGAAGACAAAGGATCGATATATAGACAAAAGAAGAACGACCCCTTGCTTCAAAAAGCGAAGAACATCAATACCTGTATGAGAAGTATAGATACATTCTATCAAAGTCAAAGAAGTCAATACATGAACAAAAGAAAATCGATGCCATGCGAAGGTATTGATACATGAATTGGCATATCGATACATTTTGTTGAAGAAACATTTTTAGAAAATTAGAAGTAGTCCAAGACATAAAGAAAATTGATGCCAACAAGAGGAGATCGACATAAAGATATTTTAAGAAGTAAAGTATTAATACATATAATCAGAAGACTCGATACATTGGAATGAGAAGAATTTCAGAAAAATGTGACATAATCACAGATCGACACAAGAGTAAAAGTGTTTTAACCCATGGCTCTAAAAAAAAGCAAAAGTATCAATATTTCAGTTTAACATATCGATACTTTAGATAGCAAAAAATTTTAGAATTAAGAAAATATCCAATACGACAAAAGATATCAATACATTAAAAGAAAAGATCAACACTAAAGCTAAGTCTAGATTAAAGTATTGATACATCACTTTAAAATATTGATACTTTTTAAAAAAATAGATTGCAACGGTAACATTTGCAGTATTTAATACGGATATTAAATGCAATCAATAGAGTTGTTACAGAAAAATTGAAGAGCATTTAAATTATTTTATTAAAAAAAAAAAAGAGGAATAAAAGAGAACAATTGCAAGATTATTCTCTGTAAAATTGATTGCGTGCTCAGTTCACTGTATATATCTTTCTAGTAAGAGAAAGAAAATTCTGTTCTATTGAATATTTGCTTTTGTGAGACAAAACTCTTTGTTTTATTAAAAACGTCTATAAAGTTGCTCTTTACTAGAAAAAGAAAAGATATTGAGGGATATTTTTCTAGGTGTAAGAGAAAAAATTATAAAGTTTATCCTTCCCCGATTAAGGAGTTGTAATTTGGATTTCACTTGATCCATGAAAACAAGTTGATAATAGAACCTTAATATGGAGATATCCGAGAGAGTGGACGTAGACATATTACTGAACTACTATAAACTGATTTTGCCTTTTTCTACTTCACTATATTTTAAATTTTCATTTTCATAACTCATTCATCAAGCATTTTATTTATTAGATTCTTAAAATTATCTTTTTATCCCAATTCACCCTCCTTTTGGGAACTGCCATTTGGGCCAATAGTTGTTATTCTTAGAATCAGGTTTTGGTGTTTTAGCAAGAAAGTTACTGTCATAACTGAAGGAAAATTGAAACTTATTAAATTTGACATGTCTTGATATGAAAACTCTTCCTATATGATGCAGACATAAGTAAACTTTATGCTGTGCAGCAAGCTTGACAGAGCACACTACGACGAATGAAAGCTGAATTTGGGTTTGTTATACGGTCTTAGAAAGGGATAACACTCACACCCAAAAGTTCTATTCACAAAATAGGTATGGTTTTGTAATGACACTCAAAGGTGTTTTGTTATCAAGTCTTGGTGTAGATGTTCTGTAGATAAGAATGGTTGCATTATTGAATGCTTCAAACTGGAGGCATTTGAGCTTGTGCAATAAGAGAAAGACCACACTCCACTACGTGTCTGTATTTTCTCTCCACTCTTCCATTTTGTTGGCTGGTAAATAGACTAGAAAATCTGTGTTTTATACCCGTATTTTTCAGAAACTGTTCAAATGCTATAAACTCTCCTCCCATATCTAATTGCACTGACGTTATTTGTTTGCTTAGATTCTTTTCTATTTCTCTTAAAAGTTAAACAAATGTTTGCAAAGAGTCTGATTTTCTAACCAATAGGAAATACTAGGTGAATCTTGTTAAGTCATCAACAAAGATTATGTAGTAGAAGTGTGCTTGGCTTGAAGCTATGGGAGCTGATACCCAAAGGTCAGTCTGGATCAATTCCAAGGGTTCTTTGATCTCAGTTTCTGAGTTTTTGAAAGTGAATTTATGCATTTTACCAAGCTGACAAGCAACAAAAAATTTAAACACTGAACTTTCATTAGTGTCAGATGCATTACAAGCGTACAAAGTTTGTTTAAGAGCATTTACATTGGGATGCTCAAGTCTCCTATGCCAAACTAGAAGACTGTTTTTTGCCAACATTATTGAAGTTTGAAAGAGAGAACGTGGACTCAGGATTGACTCTAATTTTTGACTCTTTGACACTTAGCTAGCTGGACAGAAGTACCATAGGTGGATACAATGAATGCTTGAATTTGAAATGCAGTAGCCTGTAGAGACCTCCTTCAGCAATTCCTTTCAGCAGGCTTCTCCCTTGACCTTTTTTGTTTATAAAGCATAAATTACCACAGAACAAAGCAATCACATTGTTATCTCTAATCAATTTTGATATACTGATCTCAGGGACAAATAAAACAAAATCCAAGTTGATTGGTTTAGTGGAGCGTGTGTTATGTGAAAGCAAAACTAAATTTCCAACACGAGTGCTTTTCAGTTTTTGTCCATTCCCTGCGGAGAGTGTATCTTTCTCAGAATATTATGCTGCAATTTCAAGATTGTTCAGCTCATTTGTAATGTGGTTTGTGGCATCACTGTCAAGATACCAAGCTGGATCAATGAAGTTGTCTGCAAGTCAAATAGGTTCTGGTTTTGAGTTCTGTTGAGGCTGGTATTCCCTGTTAAACCTATGCCAACATTCGGCAACTACATGACCTGTTTTGTTGCGAAGTTGACAGATAGGTTTGTTTGTCTTTCCTGCTCTGCCTCTTCCATAAGCCATTTGGTTTTGCTGAGCGAAATTTCCAGGCTGTGCTTGCATTGAGGTGTTAAAGTTTCCTGCATTTGGCTGTCCATTCTAGTTTCTTCTCTGAAAGTCGTTTGTCCTCACAAAATTAGCTGATAAAGGTGTTTGAAAATTCTGATTGGCCACTGGATTTCCCTTATCAAGCCTGATCTCATAGCTCAATAACAGTACATAAACCTCCTGCAGAGTTAACTTTCCAACTCCAAAGGATATGTTAATTACTAGTGCATTGTAGTCTTGACCCAAGCATTTTATTAACCAAATGATCAGCTTTTCATCAGTAACTATATGTCCTGCAGCCCTTAAACTATCCACAGGACTTTTCATCCTATTGTAATAATCATTCGTACTCATAGTGTCTTTCTTGATGCTAAATATCTCAGATCTAAATTGTATCGATCTGGATTGGTTTGCGCAAAAAATTGGTTTTCAAGAGTGTTCCAAACATCAAAGCAGATTTACATGGAATCATTGTAGCAAGAACACAGCCATCTCATGAGGACTTGATCCTGCTTCTTCCATGCTTTGTAAGCTGGATTCATCACTGCTACCATCTCTTGATCTTCGTTCATCACCATATTCATCTTCTTTGGAAGATTTTGTGCACCATCAATGAATGTCTCCGACTCATTTGGTCTTATACTCGGAAGAACTTGTGATTTCCAAAGCAAATAATTGCTTTTTGTTAGCTTGATTGGAGCTGAAATCTTCAATGGTAGGTTGATTATTTGAAGGAGATGCAGTAGTATTACTGCCGCTACCCATAATCGATGACTTGAAGTTGGCTCTGATACCAACTTGGAGAACAAGAAAATCAGAAATATAACGAAATTTGATTCAAGCTATCAAAGATTACAATCTGCCCAGGTTTTTCTATATATACAAAAGTGAAAGAGGAAAGGTAAATAATGCATTCACTACTCTAAAATATTCATGCGTCATCATCACAAACCATCAAACAAATGCTCATAGGATTCACGGTATCTGTTTTGTACAACTGCGGCTGATAGTTCATCTGCTAAGCTGGAACATATTTGCATCACAAGAGCCCTGCTGTTTTCTGACTTGGAATCCACATTGGCATAACTAGATGGGCTTTCCATGCTGGGAATGTATTGTGACAATGCAGGGTCCATTTGCTCATCTTGAACTATGGTTTTAACACCTTGCAATCACTATTTACATGGAACACGAAACAGTTGTATTAAAGATATACTCATTGATTAATTTGTTTTTACAGTGATACTTCTTTTACTGTGGTTTTGCATGAACTTAAAGTTGATTTTAACATCTAATCAACTCCTTACTACCTATTGCAGCTTTTCATTTCCGTAGCAGCTGAATGCCAAACCCCAAAGAATGCCTTAAGCCAGGTATCTTTGAGCAGTTAGTTGCATGTAATTTAGGAAGTCTCATTGTTTCTAAGCTTGTCATTTCTGGAATATTGTAAATTTTGATCTACATTATGAACTCATGTGGCTTTTTGCTTCTTTCCTGCTAATATGCGTCCAGCGTGACAAAATCATCTGGCATGCCTAATTTATTAGTAATTTTTCTAATCTCAGGTTTGAACGTTGCTCTGCCAGTGTAACTTTGGGAGACTATAATACCGTCAAAAGAGTTCGCGAAGTCTTCTACTCACACCTCAAACAAGTATCGTTTCATTGATCGGGTATGCCGAAACCATCCTATATGGTATTGTTTTCTCATTCTATCAACAAATATTCGTAAGCCAATTTACATAAAATTTCCCGAAATAATAGCAGTTGGATCCAATTTTTAAGCCTTTAATTAAGGGTAGTAGCTAGCCAGGGTTAATTTAAGTTGTTGAGTTCTACATTGGAATGTAAAATCAAAATTAGAGGAAGAAGTCAAAATTCTATTAATAGAAAAATCCATCTCCAATTCCAGAATATTCCATTTCTTTTATTAATTGGGTTATGTTTATTTTGATCAAGTGTTTGAGGGAATTGTTTTTTTATGCTAGGCTTAGATTTTGGTTATTAGAAAACTATATATTTAAATTGTTAAATTTTATAATTGTCTCTGTTTACAAGACTTTTTCTTTGATATTTGCATCTATTATTTTAAATTTTAAACAATCTTTTAGGAAACAAATTTAATTTAGCTAGTAAATTATTTTATTTTCTAAATTTTTTAATGTATTGATAGTAACATATAACTACTATATTCTAAATTTATTTGTGTTATAGTAATATAACT
>JAWDEX010155593.1:0-20403 GCA_035221805.1 Trichilia hirta | reverse complement strand
GTAAATAGAACTGTATTTTTATATATTTTAAACATAATAAATTACATAAATTAACTAAATTTACCAAATTAAATATTTTCCCAAAAATGTAAACAAGCTAGAAGGAGTGTCTTGCCCCATTTTTACAAAAAAATAATTTTCATAAAATGCAATATAATCGGCATTGACTAGTTTTTGTTAATATGTATGGATAAATATAATTTTTATATTTTAGAAAAAATTTATCTAGTATTTAATATTTAAAGTTTATAAGGACACAAACATAAATATAATGATTTTCATATTTTTTTTAAAAAGATAATATTTACTTTTAACTATTAAAAAATAAAAAATATATATTATTTAAATTTAAATATTTAAATCTATTCATATTTCATATTAAAAAAATGCTTTAAAACAAAAAATAAGGTACCAAGATTATAATTTTTTAACAATCCGATCTCCCATTATTTTAGCCTTGTGTAATACTAGAATAACATTAATAATATGATAAGCTTTTCCTAAGGATTGACATTCATCCAATAAATTAGAATGGTCCAATAAATGACAATAGTTCTAAAGATAACCAATTTTTTAAATAAATTATTATTATCATTATCATTGTATACAACCTAACCTATCGAATGATAATAACAATAATTAATTAAAATATTACAAAAAATATAAGTAATAATAACAAATAGTATAGATCATATACGTTGCAACCAAAAAATGACAATAGTCCTAATTGCCGAAGCTATTGTGAGATAAAATGTCAATATAAAAGAATGTGTTACTAAAACTTAATGTTACACGACACTTTTATTTTACTTTGTAGCCAAACAAAAACTTAGAATTGTCAGGCAGCTTACCTTACCGGTAAAAGAGAGAAACCAAATTAAATGTTTTTTCATTCACTTCGAGTATCCATACAGAAACCAAAATGCAGAAACAACATTAACATTTATCTATGTATTGTCATTTTGAGAAGCACACAAACAATAAACCATAAATAGAACCAAAAAAGAAATCACTAATACCATGTGTTTTGAAGTAATTAATATTCTTCAAATCAAGATTATGTACATTGAAGCATATTCAACCAACGTAATAAGTTTTCGAAATTATTCAAGAAATAACGTTGAAGCATATCATATGACGATAATGAACTGTTCTACATTCATCACTTCACAAAATGAAAAAAGAATGAAAAAACAAACAATGCAATAAGATTTCCGATGTTCAAAATTATGTACAAATCAGAGAATCAAACCTTGCGCTGGTTCAGGCTTGGAAGGCTGGTGATCACTTGGCGTAGAGGAGGCTATTGGAGACTCGGATAAATGAATCTGAGCATAATCATCCACCATTTTTCTTCTCTGTTCCTCTTCAACAATTCCCACTTTCTCTTTAGCCTTCTGTCCGACTTCTCCAGCAGCCTGTGCGGCCTTATTGAAAGCTCCTGTCACCCACGAAGCCCCAGTAAATACATACCGGTTCTTCATTATGGCAGATCCTGCACTACTAACTTTTTGCTCAGCAGCTGAAAATGCTGATTTTGTTTTGCCTGAAACCTGAAATTTCCTATCCACTTCCCAGAGCTTGTCTCCTACAACAGAAGTGCCCGCACTGATCTTCTCACTCAATCCTACTTTTTTGTCAAAAGAAACAACTTTAGCTGAGGCCGTGGAGGTTAACTTGTGCTTCTCATCGAAAGTCTTCGCTTTATTGACAGCATCTTTGCCTAAAATATAACCCTTGGCAAGCATGCCGCTTACAACATCCTCTGCCTTCCCCAAAGCAGATTCAGCGCCACCTGGATTTTTATTTTTTGTTGACTGGAAAATTGCAAAAAATAAAGTTAGCTACATTCTAGTGTACTAATTATCTTCAAAATTCTGTGCAAGACTCTTACTGGGGGAGCTAAAGCAGCAGGGGGTAGCTGATAATCTGGAGCCAGCGTTATGCTGACGGGCAGATCAACAATGGTTGCTCCCTGAAACGACATGCCTTTTTAGTCAGAACTTGCTAATGAGTTGCATGAAAAATCAGTTGACATTTAAATCAACAACAGAATTGTAATTTAATTATCTAGTTTCTCCCAATTACATGGGTATGATGTTCCAGGTTCATTTCAATCATCAGAAATGGAAAAAAATAATTAGCCTTGAGATCCAACTATGTTTTATTTAAGTGTCTCAGTGAACATAAAAAGGTCAAGAAATCACTGAGTGTAAAACATGAATATAAAAAGAAAAATTGTGGAAAGCCAGCTAATAGGGTTGACCACTGATGGTTGCTCCCAGAGTAACATTGTAGTAAAATTATCCTTATCTTAGGACAGGTGCCACATTTAGCAATTCCCAGTTACATTCATTTAATATCTAGCTTTTTGCTTGACTATCTCGCACAGTCAAGGAGCTTTTCTCTCATTAAAGATCAATTGATTTATTTTTCATGCAAGTATCCTATTTTCTCTCAATTTAAACATATCAATCATTATTTTCATCTCTTTGAAAACTTGAATGTCTGAAATATGTTATGCAGAACTATCATTTTAGTTTATTTCCCTTCTCTTTAGATACCCAGAAATTCTCAGGCCTCAATAGGTCCCTAATAGTTTAGAACACTTTAAGTTCAACTCAAATGATTTTCAGCAACATCAAATCAAAAATTATACATTCTAATGAATTGAGAGAAACTTGTGTCCTTTAAGAAGGACAATGTCATTGGCTTATTCATATCATGTAAAGATTTCTACTTTGATGGGAAACTGCCAACATGTTTACAAGACTATCCCAGAACCACATATGTACAAGGATAAATACACTTTTAGTGCAAAAAAGTGTATTAGGAAATTAATTTTTTATGTTTATAGGGTAAACAGCATCCTATCTTACTTCAAAATTTATTCCAATTTGTGTATTCTCATTGAAATTATGAGCAAAAGTTGACCATAGGTTGCTTCATACCGTTGGCCATTTTGCTCTGAACATGCAATATCTGATGAAATCCATATAGATTGGTTGAAGTACAAAATCTTTAAAGGGGAATATAAATTATTTGGATATTTTCCCTTGTACAGAAAATATATTAATTACTGCTCTCACATGTGCAGTAAATGAAGATGAAGAAAAGACCAAGTAATTTAGTGATGTTTACCAAAAGAAGAACTGCAGTCTCTGGTCCCTGTGAATCCTTGAAGGTAACATATGCAATTTGAGAACGCTCAGTATCACTGTGTAAGCATATGATAAGCTTAATGACCATGGAACTAAAAATGGAAAAAAAAAAAAAGGAAAATGAAACCAAAGAAGACTCTAACCTCTGCATTTCAATGTATTCAATATCCCCAGAAAAAGAAAAAAACTCCTTGATGTCTCTCTCAGTTGCTCTGAGAGAAACATTGCTGACTTTGATTGTTTCAATCTACAAGAGAACAAAAATAAGAAATCCAAAACCTTGGGAAGATAATTAATAATCCTAAGCATATCAAATGATAATTTACATATCCTCGAGGCTCCACTGAAATAATAACAGAATTTCTATTAAGAAATAAAAGATTCTTAAAAATCACTGATGTGTGTACAAAAGAGAAGACATAAAGATACGTTCAAAAATCCCCCCACTCCACCTTTCCCTTGTAGTTGGCAGCTAATATTTACCATTCACCCAAAATAACAAAAAGAGTTGTAGTATTAAATGGTGGGATAAATAGGATGGCATCACTTCTGGAGAAATCAAAGGAAAAAATTTAACAAGTTTTAAAACAGTTGCAGAAGATAGACTTTATTTTTCTATTTTTTCTGAGGAAAGCTAGTCACCAAGGACAAGTTTTCACTGGCTTATTTCAGAAAACTAGCTTTTAGAAACCAGTATATCCATTCCTAGGCATATTTGTGTCATTTGGAAGAGCAAGAAAAGCCATAATCAATTAATTTACAACATCAATCGCCAACTTGAATCCATTGCACAATAAACGATCCCCTAGTTTAGGAATAAAACCCAAGCCTTGGGTTAGTTAAGTCCAGGTGGACTAGGATTTGAGTTTTCCTCTGGCTGAACTTCAATGCAACACTCGGCAATTCTCAATTTGGCACTTTATAATCTAGTGTTAAAACAGCAAACTCAACTGAGGATAAAAAAATTTCAGTGTTCTCCAAAATATTCTTCTGCTAATTCCAATTATAAATAATTATAAATCTGAGAACAATTAATAACTAATGAATGTGCATTAGCAACAAAAACTGAATTTAAGTATTCAAAGACAAAAAGGTTACTAGGAGTGCTAAGCTAGTGATAAGAAAAATTAATGTAGAAAAAAGAACCAGCAGCCAATTTCCAATCACATTGCATGAACTAATAAACTTTTCTCTTTTACATTTCTAGGATAAGACAGTTTGAAGCATTCTCAGCTGGATTGCTTCGCAACATTATGGCTACCAATAAACGAAGAAACTATGTGAGCAGATCACTCAAAATACTCTTAATCTGTACACAGGAACCTTATGTTTAACTAACACAACTGATATAACTCAATTCTTCTTTAAAGTTCATCTTAAATAAACAAGCGAATACAAATATGGAAGACTATTCATTCAACAAATTGAAAGAGCAAGCTGAAATAGCAAGCATTCAACGTAACATCACATTTAAACTCCATCAATATGTGAAAACAGTTCTAAAATTTGATATCAATCTTGTTCAACAAAAATCAAGTTGGATCTAACATTAATCCACTAGTCAAACAACAGTAAAATTTGATCAAAACATAAATCAATCAGAAACACAACTCATAATCATATCAAATTCCAAAACGCATCGATACTAACCGACATGACGAAAAGCTTCGAAGACGAAACCAGCTTCTGCAAATCCAAGCGAAGGTTTGGGCTTTTCCTCTAGAAGAAACAACTGACAAGAGAAGAAGATTGGGAAGATAATTTTATATAGGGCGCTGGGATTGAGGCTGGTGTTTGGAAAGCACGCTCGACGCTCGCCGGCAGTCGTCGCACGTGTGTAAGAGAGAATCTTCAGGTCAGACCCCGGTGTTCGAAATAGAAATGCATCGTAATAAAAACAAAACGGTTTTCCGAGGGTTGTCTAATAACATCACGATGCTTTAGTTTTTACATATTTTTGATAATTGGGAGATTTCACTAAATTACCCTTGACATGTTTGTGTAATATATGTTGCGCGGGCTATATCTAGGGTGACCTTCTAAGTTGCTATGATATTTTATTGTGTTCAAAAAATTAATATATTTTAAGTTAATTCTAACATAACTTACATATAATTGTAGCAGAAATTAAAATAATATTTTATTACTATTATTAAATAGGCTATAATCAAGTTTTTGTTTAAATTTTTTTATATTTTCACATAAATTTTTATATGATTTATAATAATGTTACATATATAAATACTATTAAATTTTATTGTAAATATAACTAAATATTTTAAAATATGATAATTATAATTAAATATTTTTTAAAATAAAAAATAAAAGAATTATTCAATTTATAAATAAATTAATATAATATAATTATTCAAATAATTAATCTCTTATAAACAAATTTATGTATTGAAGATATTAAACTTAGACTCGACTTATTTAATAATTAGATTATATTTATATCATTTATTTAAGAATTATATCATTTTCAACTAATATAAATCTGCTATTTGGTGTTGGTTATCACTTTTAAAAATATCCAACTTAATATTTGAATATTTGAATATAAATTAGGGGGATATTTGATATAAATAAAAATACTATACCTTTAACTATAAAAGTACATTAACTAAGGAGCTGGAAGTTATTAGAGCGTTTCCTTGTCAGCCATAAATAATAACGTCCAAGAAGGAGTTAATACTTTCAACTGCGGGCCCCACAAAGACGGACATTTTCTTGTTTACTTCTAAAGGCAAGCAAAACAAAACGGCAACGCGGAAATGTAAGATGCGAAACGGAATGTATTGCTATTTTGAAAAAGAAAAACATAAATTATATTGCAGTTATATAAATGAATTCTTACAATAATTTGTATTTGTAGTAATACCCTTTTTAGTTTTATTTGTTATCTGAAATAATTTAGTTTTATAGTAAAAAAATATAATTATTTTTAAAATATATTTTCAAGCAATAAAAATTATGATGGTAAGAAAATAATTTCATTTAAAATATCATTTATTTTATTTTTCAATTATAGTTAGAATTCAATCTACCTTTTAACGTGAATTTTAGGTGTGTGAACTTATATGGAGATATATTTGCATTATTCCAATAGCAGTAGTTTGGTGATTTAATAACTGTTTGTATTTGATTTTTCAATTAAATTTAAATTAGAGAACGAGCGAGATGGGAATATAATTATAAAAAAATATTTATATTTAATAATAAAATTATAATTTTAATGAAACAACTCAGAGAGGGATGAAATTGAAAAGTTATTAATAAATAATTTAAGTAATTTAATATTTAAAATAAATAATAACAAATAAAAAAAGAGTAGGGAGAGAATACTCATAAAATTTTTTACGTGATTTGGCTACACCGACCTACATCTCGCCTCTACTTTAATCAAACTAGAGAATTTTACGCTATTAAACTTATCTTTTCAACTTAATTACTTCACAAATACAGTCAAGAGACTTTATTATTACTTTTGAAACTTTATACAAAGAGAAATAAATACCGTACTCTCTCAAAGAGAATACTCTTTACAATCAATAAGTTTTATGGTAACTCAATACTAAATAGAATGAAAATTACATCTAATAAAGAGAAACCATTTATGGTTGACCTTATGATCGTATAATTATAAAAAATAGCTCTTTGCTCACATTTTAAAAACTCATATAGGATATTTTAAAAAATATGAGTGTCAATAATATTTTTTTAAAATTTTACGGAAAACAGAAGGCATTGTTTAGTATTGAATTATTGTAACATTAAAGTCGCAATTACTCTGAGAATAAACTTTTAAATATTAATAAAAAAATAGATACAACTAAAAATTGATGTTAAAACACTTTTTTATTTATTTATTTTTTTTAGTTTTACTTTTAAAGTACAGTAAAAGCACTGTAATTTTAAATAAAACTCAAATAAAGTTTGATTCATTCGAGTTTGCGATTATACCCTACATATCAAGATTTTTTTTATTTCATCTTATTTTTTTAATTTTAATTAATTTTATAATTAAGGACTCGTTTGATATTGTGGTGTGGTGGCTTTTAAGCCACAACTACTTTAAAATAAAAGTTTTAAATATTAGATATTAATATAAAAATATATAAACTCTATCAAAAATTGAAAATATTAAACATTTTTTAGTTTTATGTTCAAAGCACAACCAATTATCACAATATTAAACAAATCTTAATTGCAACAAATCTCTTAAAAACTAATAAAATTTTTATAAAAAATAGTTTTGAGATTAAAAAAAAGTAATATTTTAACTTGTTTAACAATTAAATTGTGACTAGCTGTCGCACGGATCAAATGTGCTACTTGTTTTAGCTTTTTGAGGGCTAATTAGCATTTTGTTCTTGTTTTAAAGTAATTAGTAGCCACTATCTCTAAAGGGATTATACAATTGATTTAGCATTTTGTAGTAAATGTAATAGATTATTAGATCAATTTCTATTTTCAATAATCTTAGAAATAAAAAATTTAGTTTGTCTTTATTTACAAAGTAGGATGGACTAAAAAAAAAGGAAAAAAAAAAAAAAGTAATTCGAAGTTAATTATGGGATGATAATTTTAACCGCAAACACATTAATACCCGACACCAATAAGAAAGAGTTGGTGATTTGCAAACTTTTTAGTAGTCGGCTCTAATGAAAAATATTTATTAGAATTACTGTGATAAAATATTTGCGGATATACATAGGAATATTCACTAATATTTTTATTATTTTATTTAATAGATAGACGGATAAATATAAAAAAAGAATATTGTTCTGAATTATTTTTTAATCATAAATTTCCGTGAAAAGTCATATCTAGTTTTCTATCTGTTTATCTATATCTATATTTATATATTTATATCTATATCTAATACCTCAATTTGAAGGTTAAATAAAATAGAAATAAAAAGAAAAAGGGGGACATAAAAACATGTTCAATAGTTATATAAAAGAAAAAAAAAAGAAAAAAAATAGGTAACAAAGGAAATTATATAATAACAATATAATTAGATAATGTTATAAGTTTTAAATTTGTATCCCAAATTTAAAATTTTAAAATAAATTAAAATATATAAAAATATATTATTCAATTAGTGAATACTAAGGTAACTTGAGATGTGTAGTAACATGTCTTACATCTCTAATAATGTTATTAAAATAATTTATATTTATGTGATTAATTTTTTAATTTTATATTATATTTTTATATTCGAGTTTTTCAAATAAGATTTGATTTTGAATTTAAACGACGCCCACAAATTCAAATAAGGGCTGGTTCAACCCATCGCCATCAAATAACAGCACAGCACACTTGTAAAGTCGTTTCTATACATAAAATACGCTTTAACTTATTGACAACAAAACAATGTAACTTTTTCAATCCTGACCGATCATCACACTCCACGTGACTTACCTTGGTCATCATCATCACCGTCCCGGTTACAGAATAATCCGCCCCTTCAAATTAAAAAATAAAAAATAAAAAAACAAACGCATTATACATTATCTCCACCTCCTCCGAAATTAGTTCCTTTTCCCCATTATTCTCGCCGTGTTTCTCTTTAATTCCTGTTGATATCTCAGCGATCACTCTATCCAAACACACCAAATCTCTTCCTCTTCTTGAGCTTGAACGGAAGAGAAAGAATGAGCTTTCAGGATCTGGAAACGGGACGGCCGGTGAGTTCGTTGAGGAGAGATTTGGTGAATGGAAAGCAAGGCTCAACTCAGGCAGTTGCTTCGGGAATCTTCCAGATTAATACCGCCGTCTCTACTTTTCAAAGGCTCGTTAACACGCTTGGAACTCCAAAGGATACGCCAGAACTCCGGGAGAAGCTGTGAGTTTCGATGCGTTTCGACGTCTTTTTGTTTTTGTTTGTGTTTGAATTTGGAAATTTTTAGGGGATTATTTCTGTTTGAGGTTTATATTCAATGGTTTTTTATTCAATTTTGAGGAATTATTGTTTAATTTTGTTGATTTTCCTTCTTTCTCATGAGGACGAAAAGTTATGTTTTCTTATGGACATTGTGTCGGATAATCGACGCTTGCTTTTAATAGCAAGAAATAGAAAAGAGGAAAAAGAAAAACTCTAGAATTTTTACATTTTGCTTTATTGGATAATTATCGATGATCAAAGCTGGAAATGGAATAGGGAACTAAAGAATTTTATTTTTCAGAGAAAAAAGTTTTGTTATTTAGTTCGTTAAGTTGCAGAGCTTGTCTGAGAATAGTGTATAAATTATGAACCGGTGGCGAGCTAATATGGGTTGCGTAATGTTTGGTAATTTACGTATCCAATGAGATGTTTATCTTTTAAATTTGATTATACTTGGAACAGATAAGATTAGCATATACCACTGAAGCAGCTTATTGAAAATGCTTAAAGAAAGTTGAGATTTTAGCTGTTCCATCTCCTTGTTTTGTTTGTATGCAAGAGAGGAGGGGAAAATATGGTTTTTGGGCACCAAAACCCGATTGTTTTTAAGCACTATGTGTTCTGCAACTGCAAGCTTTTTATTACCTGCTTGCTTAGATTCTATCTTTGGTCTTTCTGACAAATGCTCTTTTTGTCTGATCAAATACAATGATTTTAGTTACTTGTAGATTTGGCTACAAGCTTCTTGTCGCTATTTATTTTTCCAATAAATAAATATACGTTCCAAAAGATCAATTCATAGTTATGCACCATCAATACCAAGTTTGTGTCAATTGTAAAGTGAAATTGGCAGTGTTGTACAGATCAACCAAAACAACTTAAGTGTTCTTATTAAGAAGCAAAGCTGATATTTACAAAATGAAATGTAATCTTGGCTGTTCTTATTTCTTGGGGAAGCATTTGCTAATATTAAGGGTTACTACAACTAAAGTATGGATTTGTGAATTGCTACTCTTACTTGGACTTTGCTAGTCCGATGTTGTATCAGAAGAGAATGGCTATAGTTCATGCTGCCACTGTAGATATGACTGTGATGTGGACGGCATAGTATAGCCAATTTTTACTTAATTTTAAAAGTAAAATTGTAAAGGGTAATCTTTTTTAGTGAAATTTATTCATATTTTAACTAATTTTTAATATTTTAATTTATATCCTATAATAGTCACAATGTAAAAACGTTACAATATCTCAATATCAAATATATTACTAATTGACTCATTTTTGCAAGTTTTTTTGTCATTGAAGCCATTATTTTGTTTTTTCGCCATTTAAGTTGGGATAATAAAAAAAATTGAAAATTATTTTACAAAATTATCCAAATACTATTGGGATTTAAAATGATATCCTAATTTTATTATAGTGAAAGTTCATAAGCAAAAGATTTAGGAGTATTTTAGTCTTCACGTAAGTAAATTTATCGTTTTTAAACTAAGAAAAAAAAATAACTTTTGTTCTAGTGCTCTTACATCGCATGGACGAGCAGTTATATCGGAGTAATATCGTATTTTCAACTAAATTTGGTATAGATTCTCAAAAGTTTGTAGACACAAGGTATTGGCTAACCAGATCTACATTTGGTTGGGCAGGATTGCTGTAAGATTTTCTGCTAATTATTATTTAATTCATTGATTTCTTTAATTACCAAATTAGTGTACAAATGTGATGATTGTATAGTAATAGTATCATCCTTGTAATTGGAAGATAGCTCTAAATACATTTGCAGTTGACTTTCTCTGTAGTGTTATCAATCATTTGCTCTTATTCCATCAATTTCATTGCTTTCTTGATCGATTATGTAACAGAGTTTCTGTATTTAAAGAAATATAAAATATTTTTTTTCTGTTGCAGATATCGTATGGAATCTCAACTACATGTTCCATTTTATGGTTATCATAATATACCAATCTTATTGATGCTCTTTGTGGGATTTGGCATTGAGGTCAGTGAGGATAACTCCATCTTTAGTTAACTGATTAATTTTTTTTATGGGTATTTGTTAATTCATTTGTAGATATGTGAGTTTTTCTTATTATTGTTGATATTTTTTAAAATATTAGATTCCTAACTATCTATACTAGCATGTTAGAACTTGTGTTATTTGTAGTCTATAGGCTTGAGATGAAAAAACTTGTATGTGGTAAGAAAGCTGTAGTAATAGAATGGTGTAGCAAAATTAAAAACAAAGACAAGAAAGAGAATCTAAGGAGGGTAGAACTTGGAATTTGTGCAATCTGATTTCTTTTCTTTTTTTTTTTTTTTTTTTTTTTGTTCATATTATCATTGAAATTGATTAGGTCACTTTGTTTTACTGTTTGGAAGTTAGGTAAATCCAACCCCATCTGGTATGTCATTTTCATGTTGAATCTTAAAAGGTCATAACTACTTTCTTTCATGACTATGGCAATTTTCCTTAACATATTATTGCAAGTAGAATGACTTCATTGCAGTGTCTTGGCATTTTCATACGAACATTCAAAGGTAGATTATAGTTCATACAAGTAAGATTATTTTGTTGCAATGCCGTTAGAGCTATTTGCTAATTTGAACATGCTTGGTTTTCTTGTAATTTTTTTGGGATTTTGGCATCTTTGGTTGACTTGTTGTTTTGCTATAGAGTTTAAAGTTGATATGCGACTACTAAAAATGTCTGGGCTTGAGCATTGATTGCTTCCACATGATTGGGTGCTTATTTTATGTGTCTAATCAATTTATTCATGACCAGCTAGAAAAGATTAAATATCATAATGTACCCTGTTCGGATTAAAAGCGTCATTACTTGTTCCTACGCTGCATCATATATTTGATTGATTGCATTGATATAAAAACAGATAATTCTTCTTTTTAAATTCTCAGCTTTTCTCTTTCCGAACCTATCATGTGCTAAAGTTAAATATAGAATTCCAATTTAGGCTTCAATTCTTTGCATGAGATGGTCTTGGCTCCACTGAGATTTTTTGTGAAAATGATTAATTTTCATTTAAATTTTTGCTTTTTGGTGTATTTAGTTGATTTTGCTGATTTGCTAGGAGAGATAAATTAGAGAAATTGGAGCCATGAATTATGGAGGATGATCCCTGAGTGTTTATCACGGTATATTAATTGGAAAGATATTTGGAGCTTTTGAGGGTTTCAATGACTTGGTTGTCAAGTTGAAGATGGGAATTTTGGGAAGCTTGTTGTCCTAGCTTGCTATCACCGCTTCTTTGAGGTCCTAGGCTTTTTCAGAATTCTTTAGATGCTATTTTAGTTTCTCTGTTTTTTTGTCATTAACTTTGGGGCTTTTCCTGTCTACTTGCTTTGCCCCTAAGTTTTCACTTACTGGGCATTTTTATTTTTTTTTCACTTATCAAAACTGTAGGTGTTGGTGTGTATAAAAGAATCAGAATTGCTATTCATTGATGCAGAGGAATGTTGTGGTTGATGGCCAAGTATAACATGAATACTTGTATAAGTCTTGGATGTGTATATGCTATAATTGCTATTGCTTGATGACGTGCTGGTAAAATCAAGTTTATTGCACTTGATATTTTGAATGTGCTAATATGTGGATTGTCTTTCTTAATTTTCTTGTAGCAATTAATATAATTTGTATGGTATGCAATAAACTTTTACCTTCTTTTTTATTTATGTTCTTATTCTGAACAACCTATTGTTGTTATCATTATTATCATCATTGTTAATATTATTGCTGCTGTAATATTGAAGAAATAGTAACTGTCCTCTTTGTTGAATGTGTAGAGATCACTTGTGTGAGTCGTGAGTACCTTGTCTGTTTTATGTTATTTTGCCTTTTTGTCTTTCAATAAACTCCTTTACACCATCAAATTTTGCCAAAAAATAAAAAGGAAAAAATAATGCAGATATCGATTTAGAGACATCAACATGAAACTTATAACTCTTACAAGGCTCCAGATGAACATATCTTTCGGTAAGTTCTCTCACTTGTCTTTTAAATTGTCAGGATGGAAGGTGCGAGTCAAATTCTGATTTCAGCAACTCCAATGTCAACACTTTTTGCAGTTCCAACAAATATCTTATGACATCTTATTTTGACAAATATGAAAATTTGCTTGATTCCAATTTTCTTGATTTCATCACGCACGAACTTCATACTGGCTTGTGTGAAGTGCTGCCAGATAATTCAAATCTTATTATACGACAATCAGTTCTGGAGCGCAATTTGGTTGGTGAAGGTTCTCATCGACATCTATCATCATCTATAAGATTTCACATACACCCAGAGCCTTTTTCTCAACTATCCTTCAACCAGTGTGAGGTCATACTTATTGAAAGACTGCCCTCTGGAGTTTTTGCTGACCCATTTGAGCTACAACATCTTCACCGTCGTGGTGGTAAACCTCATTCATTCTTCATGATAAAAGATAGCAGCAGCTTCTTGCTTAAAACCATACTTATGTGTTGCTTATCTTTTTGAAGTTAATTAATTGTGGTCCATTATTGCAGTTTTTACAGATTTAGCTGTTTTCGGAGATACAAACTTGGAATTGCCTTCATTTCGTTCCAACCAATCTGCTGTTGAAATTCACATGAATGTTAGTTCAGATATCTTTTTGAGTCAGACAAATGGACTAGAAATCAAAGTTCAGCTTCCACTACACGCACGGTATCAGGTGAGCAGAAAGGATATAATGAAAAGGAAAATGCAATTAGGACCTTTTCTCTACAAAGTGCCATTACTGTGTCAAGTGAACTTGACTCTAAAATAATTTATCTACAAACAAACATAATATTCACAACTATATTCTGTTGTGCTGTGGAATTCCTTTAATTGTGGATTGTTTTCCTCCTTTGGTCTAACCTTCATGAATATAGACTGTTGATTTGCAAGATACTAAGTGAATGGTGTCGTACATTTTCTATCTCAACTGCATTAGACTACACCAGCCCCGGTCCTGGGCTTCATACCTCAGCATGATTCTTGTGTCATTTTTGAGAAAATGGCTACCCGGGAACTACTAAAAGATGAATGACCTATTATTGACTGCAGCCCCTCAATTATTGTGCGGAGAATTTCCTTTTTCTTTTATTTCACCGTGCATATTTTGGAATATCTTCCCATTCTTGATTAAGTACTAGTTGCTAAGGCCATAAACAGAGCGAATTGCAAATATGTTCGTTTACTCTTCGGTATATACTTTGCTACTCTCCTTTTCTTCCACATTTGAGGCTTATTGTCTGACTTGACCTCTCACATTTATATTACCATTTGTTTATCTTCTCTTGGTGTTTGTCCTAGTTTCATCTCGCCAGTTGTCTTTCATAGGAGGCTAGTGTCACAACTTCTATCCATTATAGGCTTACCTAACCACTGTAGCCCATCATCAATGTCCATGGGGTACCCACATCCAATGCGGCAATCCTTTATTGGGGCATATGGTACAGGTTATAGGTGCTGAACTCTTGCCATTAACCCAAAACAATAACCGATTAGATGGCATTACCTGCTCGCCCTTGAGCCCAAGACTAGAAATGTGGGACATGACACTAGTCTGTAATAGAATTGTGCGTGTATTCATAAGATTTGAGGAATACTTGAATTGCCATGTACAATAAAATGGTTGCACTTATCAGTTACTGAAAGAATCGCCATAAAATTATCATCTATCGTGTTTATTCTTTAATGTAGAATTGGTGATACTAATTTAAGTTCATGAATGAAATATTTCTAATACTGACCAAGACCAAAATTTCACTATTTTGCAGCCCTTGAATGAAACTGGCTATTCGCAAGTTGAATTTGGCGATCCTGATTTATTCATACGCTGCTTCACAGAAGAAAAGCTTCAAAATCAGAGCTGTTTATTTATATCAGCCTCTGATCATACTGAACCGAAAACTGTTCATGCTGTGTGGAGAATACCGTCAGGGACTAAGTGTCATTCAGAGGTTGTATCTGTTGTTACATTTGTTTCAGCCTTCTTATCCGCCATTTTAATTGTGTTGACATCCATCTTTTGTTCTGACATCAAACCGTGTAAAAGTTTTAAACAATCTTGACTCTATTCTTTGTTCTAAAACTTGGTCATATGATTTTTCCAGTTTACAATGATAGTAGTCCACTCTGAAATCCAACTCTGTTTTCCTTCGTTTTTTATCAGTGTTCTTAAGTAAATTTCGTCCCTATCCCTACCGTTAAAGAGCATATAAAATCTCGGGTTTTGTTTTTTGTTTGTAGATAAAATGGGCGGAATTTAGTTACGAGGTTCACTGAGCCTTTTAATAATAAGGGGTATTTTGAAAAACGAATAAAATATTAAAAATAATCTCATTTCCTAAATTTTTTCTATTTATATAATTATTGTTCCTTTTATGTTAATAATTTTAACAAATATATATGATTCTAATATATTCAAAATAAATTTATTTTTATTTTTTATTAAAATTATTTATTTTATTAGAATTATTATCTCCCCAAAAAATAATAACAATTAAATAAAAATGAAGAGCATATTAAGAACACTATAAAAAAAATACTTTTATTTTATATGTTAAATAGGAGTAATTTTTCATAATATAGGTAGAACTATTTATTTTTTGTTTCCTTCAAAATATACAAAAGCAATTATAGTAACCAAAAATAACTTTAATTACAAACAAAACCAAAGTTGAAAATTTTTTTAAATATTTCAGAAAAAAATTTAAAAATTACTTTTATTTAATATATGAAATAAATTTTTTTTTTCAAAAAATAGTTACTACGTTCTTAATTTGTAGTAACCAAAAATATATTATTATTGTTATCTTCATAAGCCAATAATTCTAATAAATAAAAAATTTTCATCAAAACAAGTAAAAATGAGATTATTTTAAATATTACAATATATTTTTTGTTAAAAAAATTTAGTAATTAGAATTAATAGTACACAAAGAGAACAACAATAAGAATAAACATAAATTAAAATATAAAATTATTTTAACATTTTTTATTGATCAATTAACAATCAAACAAATCATAACGCTGTATGATAGCAGGTTTACATAAGTTAGTATTATTTTGTCTGTTGTTACATAAACCTTATGGGAGGTTTTTGAAAATACCCTTTGATAATAATTGATTGTAAAGAATAATATTATAAAAAACAGGCCTCGAAGAGCACCTTCATCAAGCCAACTTCCGACCAAATTTAGTATTAGCAACTTATGGCTTGAACACGTTTAATATTATTTTGTGAGTCTAAAACTGCAACCATGCAAAGCTAAGTTGTAGAACTACACAAATTGTACGTGCGCAACACTTCAATGTCAAATATATCCTTATATTAGGGGAAAAAAATTCAGATGGTACCTTCAATTGAAAGGAAAAGAACAAGCAGCATCATTAATTGCACGTCTTCTATTGAACTATAAGAAACCCCAAAAAATAATGAACTACTTTAAAAAAAAAAAAAAAAAAAAAAAAAAAAAAGACATTACATAACAAGCTATAAAATAACTTCCACAAGCCCAAACCAAACACCAAATACAATGAGGAATTGACAGACAACCCCACCCACGTCACAATTGGATACCCCACACACATTTTTACGTACTAAGACAAGAACCGTCACACACCCTCAGCAGCTGTAATCAACGTATGTTTCGTGAAACGTCATCACATCCGCAAAGAGATTAGCAAGAGATCACTCACTCTCCAGTTGCTAAAGTAGATCTCATACTATTCTCTGTACTATCGGTTGAGACAATTTTTCAATCAAGCTGCAAGTACTACAATCAAAATGAGAAGCATGATTCCGAATATCACCAAAAGCAAGCAAGCCTGCAAAAAAATGTGTGAAGGGTTACAAAAATCCACTGAATCTTGATGTCATTTGAAGCAGAAAATAAATTAGAATAAATTTGATTACCAAAGACGAATTTGATCTTTGGGTTTTTGCAGCTTTCACTAGTTGTGATTTCCCCTGTGCAGTTGCTGCTTGGGCACTTTCAATATGGGATCCAATATCATCTGAAACATAGATAATTGCCACTTTGACAACATGATCCAGGTCAATAAAATATTTCGACGTAAAAAAAAAAAAGAGGATGACTTACCAATCATAGTTCCTTGCTCATGGACTAGAACTGCAAGATCTTTGAAAATCTCATTCACTTCCCCGATTTGCTGTTGGATTTCATGAATTCCTTGCTCTCTTTCCTCAATGACAGCCTCGTTAAAAGCAATCTCATTGTCCAACAGCACAACCTCCTGTCTGCAGCAAACAATAGCTAAAACCTTAAGGGCCTCTGCAATTTATGCAACATGCTATCTCAACAACTTTAAAAATAATGAAAAAGATAATATAAATGGCCGAAAGTGCGTCGCCAACTTTCTTCTAATGAATGTGCATCAGCACCATTGACATTTTCAACCCTGTTGTTCTTTTTGTGCTACAAGTGGAGAAATCAACTCATAAACAGGATAAACATGATCCCCTTGCAACAATCTATTTCAAGTAATCTTCAACAATTTAGTAGTAACCCTTCCACATGAAAGTAGAGAAACTTTAAAGGCAATATTTTTCTAAAACACAATGAAAAACTGGTGCATAATCAGAAAATACAAGGCAAAGAAAAGAAACTACAATACATGTTATCATTTGTGCCCTAATCACAAGTTTTAACAATCTTAACTCAAGAACAAAATGTGAATGTAGTAGATATTCGGTAAATGGTTTAAAGTTTGGAAAATAAATATTCAGTCAAAGGTTTAAAGTCCAGAAAAAGTGTTTACAATCTAAACAAGCAACTTCAAGCAGTATAATGCAAAGTGCATTATGTACAACAAGAAATGAAAGGCACTAACTTACAGTTAAATGTTTAAAAAAAAATAAAAATAAAAATAAAAAAGAAGAAGAAGAAGCAAGCAGAAGACAGAAGAAAGGACAGCATGAAACAGGGAATTACTCGTGGACGTTTGAGAGAAAAATTCACCTTCTAGATTCCATGAGAAGAGCACACTGTTCTCCCTTCTTATCTGAACTTACATCTAGTTCTTGAGCTGCATCTCTGAATATAGTATTAAAAAAATCCATAAAATGAGTAAAAGATGTGAGACAAGAGTAAAAATTGAAGATATCACAAATTGAAAGAAACAAGATGAAGTGTACTTGAAACCATTTAGTGACAAGAAGTTAACGAATAGATCAAGATTTCACAAATGATCCTTCGAACTATCTCACTCAATGAAAATGATCATATTTTTTCTTTTTCCATATCATCATATTTTTCATACTAAGAGATAATAAAGTACAGTAGATCTCAAGCAGCACGTACCTAGAAGGAAGAACTGTTTGGGGAACAAAAGGAGTGTATGCCATTTCCCTTTCTGCTGCAAGCCGTTGAGCCTTCTGAAACTCTCTTAAAACTGCTTGAAAATCCTTAGCAAGTTTAGCATCCGCAATCTTCTTGTTGGCCTGCAATTATATGAAACCATTAAATGTCATTTTAAGGAAGCCAAGGAGGTGTTTGAAAAGGAAAAAAAATGAAAAGTCATGCCCTCCAAAAGAAAATCCAAGTTAAACTAGTGGCAAATTTTATTTTGAGAAACTCTGAGGCTTATTATAGATTGAGTAAAATCAGGTTACGTATAACAAAACAAAATCAATTCTTATAAATATATTCCTAGCAGTATCCTATCTTACCTTTCTCTTTCTCAACCAGCATCTTAATTTAATTAACAAGACAAATCGAAACTTTTAGGCATGGTTTCATGCATCACTTCTACCAAAGCAGATTAAAATATTGCTATTTGAACACCTAAAAACTAGCTGGACTACTATAATTAATGCTAATTATTAAAAAACTGAAAGGAAGGAAGAAAATTAGTATCTAAAATCACAATTCTCACCACATTTTATTCTAAGTGAAGACCAGTATTAATTTGGTCACTTTACAGCACTTTGAAAGCACAATTTTTATGCAAATTCAACTTCCAGGAAAGAAATTCTCGTTCAACATTTTAAAACTAATACAGGTAAGAAGTTGATTAAAATTTTGGCACCCTTTTGTCATAAATAAAAGCTTATATATGAGTTTAGCATGCACTTACAAATATCACTAATAAAACAACTTGAAAAGAAAAAAAAGGGAGGAAGTTGTGAAATGTTCAGAATTGATGGCTTTGGAGCTTCCAAAATAGACCACTGGTTAATGACAATATAATATATAAGTACTGGCTTCATAAAACTTCAAATACACAGCAAAATAAATTTTGAAGGGAGCATAAATCATTGAAGCTTTTCATGTGATTACCAGGACAACCATTAGCCCAGAAAGTTTCTTCACTCATTGCAAGTTCAATTAACAGGGAAGGTATACGCGCACAGTATGACAGAGATAGAGAAAAGCTTCGTTGTATTTATAACCAATTAACTAGTGATTCAAAAAGTATACTTACACTAATTTCAGCACGATGATCCGTTTCACTAGCTTGTTTAAGTTTAGCTGAAGTATCCTTCACCAGGTTCCCAATATATAGCCTTGTCTTGTGTCTGCCAAATACAAGTCAGTTTTAGTATTGGGCAGTACAAGATGAAAGATCAATGTGCAGCATGATATTCTAAAATGAATGGTATGTATTTAAAAGAGAATGAAAAGAGAAGGGAAAGACAAAGTTATAGAAAAGAAATGTAGATAGCGAAATGCAAGTGAGGATATTCTCGTTCCTGATATGAAGTGTAAGATGCCCAAAGTAAGATTGCCGAAACCATACACCAATAATCATTTGACAATCATACACATTTAACCGGGGAGATCACACTTTAGTTGTTATAACCCTTAATATTTACAAATGCTACCCCAAGAAATAAGCATGGCCAAGATTACATTTCATTTTGTAATTAACAGGTTTGCATACCAACTTTGCTTCTTAACAAGAACGATTAAAGTTGTGGTGGTCACTCCGTACAACACAGCCAATTTGGCTTTACACAGCCAATTTGGCTTTACAATTGATACAAGCTTGCTATTGATGATCCATAACTATGAATTGATCTTTTGGAACGTATATTTATATATTGGAAAAATAAATAGCACAAGAAGCTTGTAACCAAATCTACAACTAACAAAATCATGTATTTGATCAGACAAAAATTGTCAGCAAGACCAAAGATAGAATCTAAGCAAGCAGGTAATAAAAAGCTCACACCTGCAGAACATATAGCTTGAAAGCCATCATATTTTGGTCCAAAACCATATTTTGATCTCCTTCTCTTGCATACAAACAAAACAAGGAGCCAGGATAGCTAAAATCTTAAGCTTCTTTGATCATTTTCAATTAGTAGCATCAGTGGT